>CP126898.1:38562791-38660291 GCA_030440675.1 Furcifer pardalis
GGTTTGCTGGGTGGGTTACTGCAGTGGGAGGGCTTGCCTTGTGGCTTATCAAGCCCTGTGATGGGCACCAAAGGAGAGAAGCAGGACGGGTGTCTGTGTGGGTTGTGATGCCCTGGAAAGAGACAACTAGCTTGGTTGGCTCTTGGACGGGACTCCCAACAGAGCTGGGCTATCTTGAGTCTTTGTGGGGTGGCATCATTCAATGCCAACAATATCTGGAAAGCAGGAAGAGGAGGGAGAGCCAAGTCACTTGTCCAGTGGTTGTGAAGGGCTGCGATCGTCTCCCAATTTGGGTTTTTGGGTGTCCAGTGAGGTAGCCTTGTGCTTACCAGTGCTGCGGCTGATACAGCAGGGGGCAGCCTGAACTCAGGGCCCAAAGGACTGGGAGGGAGGCTGGGAAGAGAGGGTGGGGATGGGCAGGGAGATGAAGGGAAGGTCTGACTCCTTCCCTAGGGGATTCAGAGAAGCCAGAAGAGGTTAATTAGGAAAAAAATTCCCTTTGCTTTCTTACCTGGGGCCAGGTATCGTGGCAGGTACGTCATCCCAGGAGTCTGGAAACTGAGTAGAAAGCAGCTCTTTCCATGGTGCATTTACTGTTATTATTGTACAAATCTACCATTTGATTCACAGTTGTGGACTGGAATAAAATTAACAATTCAAGCCCTAACCTAAGAACTGTTAAGGTAATGTCTAAATATATATGCAGCTTCTAGTGAAGTTGTTTGTTTGTTTTTGAGAGTTGGGATGTTCCAAGTCTAATAGATCCAAAATTTCAAAATATCTAGGGATCCCTTTAGGTATTGTTCCAAGGGCTCCGATCACTGTTGTTGTTATTATTATTGGATAAAAATCTACCATTTGATTCACAGTTGAGGACTGGAATAAATTTAACAGTTCAAGCCCTAATCATGCTCTTCTGCTCCATGGACCCAAATGCATTATAAAGGAGGTGGATAGAATTAGGCATTTTAGGGGCCTGGATCCCTGAAACAGAAGACCTGATACGTAGTGGATGAAAGAGTTAGATTGTCATAATTTGGATTTTGGGGGTTTACAACTTCAAGCTGTTCAAACTTTGGGCAGATTTCTTCTGCAAACTTAAAATGACTGAAATCTTTTCCGTGCTAGGTAGGCCCAAAGAAGATATTTTCCCTTCCAGATGTGCTTGTTCTTTCCCCAAATGGGTGGGGAGCCTCCATCCCTCTAGATCAGGGGTGCCCAAACTTTTTGGGCCGTGGGCCGATCATGTGGTTCAAGGAGCCGGTCACTAAGGGCCGGGGGCCGGGTGCTGCCCCCAACGCCAATTCATCCCGCCCACGAAGCCCTCGTCGCTCCTGGAATTGGAAGTAAAACGCACCCGTGGCACGTTTTACTTCCACTTCCAGAAGCGATGAGGGCTTCGCGGGCTGGATGAATTGGTGTTGGGGGGCGCACCCGACCCCTGGGCCTTAGTTTGGGCACCACTGCTCTAGATATTGCTGGACAGCAACGCCCATCCAACCCCGACCCTTGGCTATGGTGATTGTGTTGGGAATTGGGAGTCCAACAAGGACCCAAAAGCTTTCTCATTCTACACCCCTTCTTCTGTCCGAAATCAATTGATAAAATGCTTTACACCAAAACACTTGATGAAATTCTTCCTCTCTTCTCTTCCCCAACTCTCTTGTTGGGGAGAAGGAATGAAAATTATGCAAACATGCTTTCTGGAAATATCATGTATTCAAAGAGTGGAAAGAATGTGATGTTTCAGCTCCAAAAGCGGTGTGTTTTGTTTTGCTGCAGAGACTCGAGCTTGTCACCAACATCTGAGAACAGACACAAACACAGGCTGACGTTGGCCAATGGGTGCCTGGAAGCAAAATCTGTTGGGTAGTTGAAACGTGTGCGTGTGTGCATGTGTGCTTGTGTGTGTGCATGCATGCATGTGTGTGTATGTGTGTGTGTGAGAAATCTGAGCGAGCGTCTTTGAGCTTTTTGCACAGCTGTGCACAGAAATCTGAGATGTAATTGTTTGCATTCACAGATGTGGACTGTAGGAATTTGCTCAGAGCAAAGCAGTCAAGAACTTCTATCCTTATTTAGCCCCAAGTGTGATGGCTATATTGTTTTTTCTCACTTGTTTTATATATACATATATATATATATATATATCAAGAAAACAATATAAGCGTCACACTTGGGGCTAAATAAGGATAGATGTACTGGTGCTGTTTTTCTGTGTTTGTACAGCCCGTCAATGTTGTTTTAACTCGCAGAAGCAAAAAATGGCAGTCTTCTGCCCCAGGGAGCCTACAGTCCAAATAATGACACAGAAGAGCAACAGAAGAGATAGAGAAAGACAAAGAGAGATGTGGCAATAAAGAACGACGGTGAAGAATTACAATGAGGTCTTCTTGACCAGTGTTTCAGTTGTGGATGCAGGGCTTAAGCCAAGCCCCCAATGGGACTGAGTCCTGGCTTCCTACCCATCTGTACTACAGCCAGCTGAAACGTTAATTCTGTTGTGAGTTTCAGAATATAATGGGCACCACTTTCCAAGTGGTAAACAGAAACCATCTTGCAACCATTGGGGAATTCAGCTCGGATCTGTAGCTACAATCACGTCTGCTCGCCGGCGCAGTATAATTACCCTTTTCCATTATTAAATACCCATTTTTCTAGGCCTTGTGACTCAGATTCGAAAATGAGTATTTTCCCAGGTCCTTTGCTGCATCATCTAGCAAGCAACGTTCCCCGCCCCAAACCTCCCAGCTGTTAAGAAAGGCGCTATTAGCTGCTTTATTTTAGTTGTATCATATCCTATCGGTTACAAAGTCAAAATCCTGCTGGGTCCTTTCACAAAAAGTTCATCTTTTAGCAGAGAATTGTCATAAGCTGAAGAATTTCCATAGCAAAGCAATCAGACTTATATACTGCCCCATAGTCCTTAGTGCACAAGTTAATTAGCATTTCTCCCCCAACATGCTGGGTACTCATTTTACTGACTTCAGAGGAGGGCTGAGTCAACCTTGCGCTCTGGTCAGGGTCGAACTCACAACCTTTTGGTTGCAGTAAAGCAGTTTAACCACTTCACCACCAGGGCTCCATAGGCATCATCTCTTGCATGCCGAGTTACACAAGTCAGTGTGCAACTGATCAGGTCAGGTGGAAATTTCTTAACTTGCAGCAATTTAACTGCTTGAAGGTGCACTTTTTGCTCAACAGTGGAACAGGATTTGGGCCACTAAGTCCTAAACTCAGGATTTGAGCCTAGCATAATGAGGGGAAAAAAGAGGATATTGTTCAGAACGAGTGCTTCTCGCCCTCTCCTCTCTGACACACACACGATGTCTGTGTGTACATGTTTTCTCCAGAACTAGAACATCTCGGTCTTCACCTCTTCCCATTCCAGTTTTCTGCTCTTGGATAACATTCGAGCTACGATG
This sequence comes from Furcifer pardalis, assembly GCA_030440675.1. NCBI lineage: Eukaryota > Metazoa > Chordata > Lepidosauria > Squamata > Chamaeleonidae > Furcifer > Furcifer pardalis. Next base: position 38,566,217 of record CP126898.1, read on the forward strand.
GAATCAACAGGCGATTTTATTGCTTCTCCTCTGCATTTCCTCTAACGCTCTTAATACACATCACTTCAATGCGGATATATATATTTTTATTACCCTGTTTGCTTCTCCTGTTCACCTGCCTCCTCTTGTTTCAGTGTTTGCTTTCTTAGGTAAAGATTAAAAAGCATATATTGCCATAAAAGTGATAATAGACACACCCACTCACTCACAGCCCACCTCAAAGAAAGCAAAAAACTTGTTCTACCGATTTGCTTTGAGTGCAATCAGCTCAGCAAACCCCCCAATGCATGGACTTACTGCAGTCTCTGATGCAACCTGCGTCAGACTTTGCAGAATTTATAACAGGCACCAGCCTGTTTGGGTTGGGAAGGTGCCTTACAGGCTGTGAAACGTTTGGGGGAAGGGAAGATGGAAGTGGCTCAAGGCTGGAAATATAACTTGCTTTTCAAGGTCCTATTATTTACCCATCATGGAAATGGGTATAAAAAAGAGACGCAGTGCCAGGGTCTTATGATGATGCAAGGACAAATCTAATTTGGTGTGTTGGCTTAGAAAAGGCAGAGACCTAGGCTAGACCTCACATGTTTCCAATGTCAAGGCTAGCCCAGGGGTCTGCAAACTTGGCTCTCCAGGTGTTCTTGGACTTCAATTCCCAGAAGCCCAAGTCAGACTCCTGTTGATCAAGGCTTCTGGGAACTGAAGTCCAAGAACAGCTGGAGAGCCAAGTTTGCTGACCACTGGGCTAGCCCAAAGGTGTTTCCACCTGTTCATGCTCATTCTGTGGTGACATATTAAGGAGCTAAGGCATGCATTTGTAAAACTTAGATGATATTAGCGGAGCATGGGTCGTATCATTGTCTCTCTCTAAAAGTACCCAATTCCATTAGATTTTGGAAGCTAAGCAGGGTTTGGCATGGTCAGGAAATGGATGGGAGGCCACTTTGGAACCCATAGAGATCTCCAGGCAAGACTAGGTGAAAATCCAGCTTGAAAAATTGGAAAGCCATGGCTAATCAGAACTGATGGTGTTTGGCTAGCTGGATTGGTCATTGGTCAGATTTCAATATAAGGCAAAATTCTTGGTCTTCATACATTATGTAGTGGCCATGGTACACTTCTGCTGTGTTTTCTTCCTCCTGAGCTGCAACTCTGAGCTGCAACATTCTTCTCTGTTAGGAAGCCATCAGTGGCCTTACAACCCCTCCCCAGATATGCACCATAGTTTAACCCTAATCCCTTTCCAGATATGAACCATAGTCTCAGGTATGTTTGCAGAGCTAGAAACCATCATGGTTCACATTGAGGAAATCAATAGCTGTGTTTAATGATCCTGGAAGAGAAGTGTACGTGTGTCTTTGCAGAGGGTGATATCGATGAGACAATGAGAAACAGATATTTTGCCATATTTGAGGAACAATGCTTCTTTGCTGCACACATTAAATCCTGTGCCACGTGATGGGGGCCCTTTGTCTCACGTTGATCCCAAATTCAGCTAATAAGGAGGGAGCTTGTTTAAGAATTTGCACTATGCTTCCCCATCAGCTGGAGGGCCTTGAGACCAACAAATCAGTCTATAAAATGCTTTGAACTCATCAAAAAAGGTGTCATAAAAAAGTATCTATCTAAGCAGAAATCTCAAAGAAAACCAGAAGGAGCTCACAAAAGGGGAAACGGTAAAGCAACGAGCATTATGCACACCACACAGTCTGGAACCATAAGGAGACAGAAAGCTAAAAAATATTATTGCAATCTGTAATAGTATAATGGTCTTAACCACCATTTAACTCATTTTGCAAGTCTCCCTAGCACAGTGATGGTGAACCTTGGCGCTCCAGTTGCTCTTGGACTTAAATTCCCAGGAGCCCAAGTCAATACTCAGGGCTCCTGGGAATTGAGCTTCAAGAACACCTGGAGTGTCAAGGTTTGCCATCACTGCTTATCCAGACAGTGGGTTCCCTAAAATTTGGGAAATTCCCTTATAGACTACAGCCCATAGATTCTACCAGCAAACATAGCCGTGGGAATTGTAGCTAAAGAGATGGCCTCTGTCTGTTTTGCTCCTATCCCAAAATGCAGAAAGGACAGAAGCTCTTGGAGCAGGAAGGACCACTTGGGTGTGCCAATCTCAGCTACACCCAAAGGGATAGTTTCCTGCTTGAGATCTTCCCAGCCATTTTTAGTCCTCCTCTCCAGGCAAACAATTGCTTCATTGCAGTGATGATGATGAGTCCTGGGATCTGCTGACTAAGGACAATTGGCTGACAGTATTGACTCATCAGTGTTGGTTTCCCAACTCGTTCTGATTCAAGAGTCAGTCTAGGACGGTCCTTGAGGCAGTGAGTTTGAGCTCTCAGTCCTACTGAGGACTGGCCGCGTTGGGGACAACGACAATATTCTTCCTCTGCTCAGACTGCTTCCTCATTTGATTGAGACTGGCAAAATTAAGGGCTTTTTGCAAGACCTTGTTTCTTACGGCTGCTCTAAAATGGCAGAAGGAGATGGGTCACCTCTTCTACATCTTGGGATCACTCTCTTTCAAGTCCTTGGGCAAACGCTAAATAATTAGCAGAAGTGGTTAATTTTTGGGGAAGGAGGGAGGGATAAAAGGAACACAGGGCTTGGCCCAGACTCGAAGCCACAGCTCCTAATTTTCAGTCTAGGTTGGGCATTATTTATGGGGCAGGCATTTTCTCATGCTTAGGGGATGCAGGCTTTGCTATTATTACTTTCTGTGTCCCAGAGCTGGATGGAAGGAGCCAGGGCAGACCCCAGCATCCATCCTGATCTTGGATTAAACCTTGGTGACAGTGATCTGGAGGTCACATTGTGCCAAAGATGATTATGATGATGGGATGTGTTCCTGAAAGCTTTCAGCGCCAAGCTTTTTTAGATGAGTATTCAAGCAATGCCAGTAGTAGATTTTTGACAGAGCACTGTGAACCCCAGGCAGTTCCCAGCTCCAAGGAGGATCCAATTTCGTTGTTGACAGAGGAGGAAGGATGCTATTGTTCTGTGAACCAGCTGGCTTGGGAGGTGCTGGGCACTCCTTCGGTGGAGGTGTTTAAGTGGAAGCGTTGTTCTACTTGAGTTCTATGAGGGCAGCCATGAGACTCAACAAGATTGGCCAACAGTCCAGAAGAACGCCATGTGTTTCCTAGTAGAGCAGTGTCAAAGTATCCTCTGCAGAGCCTAGGGCTGTGATGGTGAACTTTGGCACTCTAGATGTTCTTGGATTTAACTCCCCAGAAGCCCAAGTCTCTGTGAATCCACATGAATGGGTTTACTGGATTCACAGAGACTTGGGGTTCTAGGAATTGAAGTCCAAGAACATGTGCAATAAACCCAAGTCCAAGAACATCTGGAGTGCCAAGTTTCACCATTACTGGCCTAGGGCTACATGGATGGTGGGAGGATAAATTGATCTTGAAAATGCAGAAGATATGGAAAACTTTTTATTTCACCTTTGTATCCACTGGAAGAACAATGCAATCCCATTGTTTATGACACTTGATTGAGTGTGCGTTAAAAGTAACAGCTGCTTGGAATACACTGAGACAGGCATAGTTTGGTCAAATATCTGGACCAGGGTGGGAGCCAAGTAAGTTGTAACTAAAGTAGACTCACTGAATCAGTGGGGTCTTAGTGAGTCTGTAACATCTGCTGATTCGGTGGGCCTACTTCTTTAAGAGCTGTTTCTGATTCTGAATATTGACTATCCTTGTAGTGATCAGCCATGATGATTGTCCTGGGAACATGTTTTCTGCATTGCATTGTGACACCCATACCACTGATCTACTTCCACAAGTCACTTTCTGGTCCTGAGCCCTTTTGACACACGAAGTCCTCCTCAGCCCCAGGCCAGGATGGATGAAGCTGCTACTCTCCCTCAAGGTGGGTTCAAGTGGGACTTAATCCATTTTGAGACCATCACCCTTCTCTGTGGATTTTGCCACCCAAGGCTGTTAGTCCTCAGGGTTGTCAGGTTAGTTAGCTGCTGCCTGACAATTGGCATTGATTCACTGGTGGTATGGTCTACTCAATTACCATAGCAGGATGACTTGTCAATGGGCCAACTGTATTTGTGAATTACTGCTGGATTTCAGCCACTGTATACCTCTGTGACAACAGTCCCCTATCAGACCTCTGCTTGGTGTGGAACCCTAATTGGGTTGCCATGTCATGTGTGGAACATCTCTTTATTTCTGAAGAAAGATCATCCCAGCCAAACACCAAGGAGGACACCGTGCCCCCATTCTCATGCCTGCTAGGCCAGTACTGAGATGAGGAAGAGCCGGATTTTTCTATGTGACCTAAATACATCTGTCAGATCTTGATAAAAAATAAAAAAACCCACATATCAGGGCTCTCTTAAAGGTAAAGGCCACCCTTGCTCAACAGTCAGTCGTATCTCTAGGGTTTGGTGCGCATCTCTGTTTATAGCCAAAGAGCCAACGCTGTCTACCTCTGCAGACATTTCCGTAGACACGGGGCAGGCATGCCTAGAGTGCATGGAATGCTGTTACCTCTCCACCAAAGTGGTACCTATTTATCTGCTTAAAAATTCTTGTTTTCAAACTGCTAGGTTGTCAGGAGCTGGGACAGAGACAGGAGCTCACTCCATCATACAGTAGTCAAGTCTCAAACTGCTGGCCTGCCAAACTTCCAGTCATCAAGTTCAGCATCTTTTGTAAGTCATAATGAACTGAATGTCAAGGAGCCTTGTGTAAAGCAACAGGAGCTGGAGAGGATGGTGGTGTGAAGGGTGATGGGACATGGGGTCTTCCATGATGGAGACGTTCTGGATCAGAGTGTCGTTGGTCTCAGGAAGCTCCATTTGAGGCTTCATCCTCCTTTGTAATCACAGAATGGGCCACATTATCAGTCTTTTAAAATTGTCTAATGTTTGTCAGCTCTGGAGACTCCTGTGGGCAACTCCTTCCACACAAGCTGAGTCAGAAGAAGGACTGGAAGAGCCTGCTCTAAAATGACCTGCTTTCCCAGGCCTAATCTGGCCTGTGGCTCATTGCCTACCTCTGTATCCCACCCTCTCTTCCAAACTCTCTCTCTCATTCTATCTTTTCTCCTCACTGGCATGCTTAACAAGGGGTCAGTGTAATAAGTCAGAGGACACCCTTGTGGGGTGGGGTGTTGGACAGCAAGAGCAGATCAAGAATAAGGGTTTTGTGAAAAAACTTATTCTGCCGTATCTGAAAATTGGCAATCCTCATGGCGATCCGCCATGAAGACTGTCCTGAGAATATAATGCAGCGGCCTTCCTTTCTTCCTCATTTCAGCATGACACCCATACCACTGATCCAGTTCCATGAGTCACTTTCTGGTCCTGAGCCCCTTTGGCTACACTAAGTCCTCATTGGCCCCCAGGCCAGTATTGATGAAGCTGCTGCCCTCCACCAAGATGGATTCCAGAGGGATTTTATCCACTTGGGGGACCATCACCCTTCCCTGTGGATTTCGGCACCCAAAGCCAGTAGTCTTCAGAGTTTTAAGGCTAGTTAACCACCGCCTGACACTCAGCATTGAGTCACTGGCAGTAAGGTCTGCTCTATTACTATAGCAGGATAACCTGGCCAAACTTTGCAAACATGCCAAGGAGAAATAAACTCTGGTGGTGCTTCAGGGAAACAGGTGTAGCCTGGGGTTGTAACGGTACTACTGTGTCCTGTGGATCAGAATGGATGTGGAGCTGTGAGTGGGTTCTAGGTGACTTAATGGTTAAGATGCTAAGCTTGATGACTGATAGATCAGCAGTTCAAGACCTGAGTGCTGTGTGGCGGAGTGAGCTCCCATCGTTTTCCCCAGCTCCTGCCAACCTAGCGGTTCGAAAGCAAGAAATTGGAAGGTATCACTTTAGCAGGAAAGGTAACAGCATTCTATGCACTCTGGACTCTAGCCATGCCTGCCACAGGACCATGAAAATGTCTGCAGATGCAGACAGCACTGGCTCTTTGGCTGTAAGGGGAGATGAGCAATGAACCCTAGAGTTAGATATGACTGGCTTTCAAGCAAGGGAGACCTTGACCTTTGCATGAAAGAAGGTGCAGGAAGTCTTTGGAAGAGAAGACTGGGAAATCTAAGAGCACTTTCCCCTCTCTAAATTTCAGAGGTTGAGCTACCCTTAAAGTTTTGCCGAAAGCAAATTGGAAAGAGGAAACGCCTCCACCAAAGGAAATCGGTGCAATGTTTGGGGCCTGCCAAACGAAGCCAAAAATGATTCTCGTCATACTTGCAGAATTGCTTTCGGAGGCCTTGGGCCTCCTTATCTGGCAGACATCATGGAGATGACTAACACTGCCTCAGTGTCTCATAAGCGCATTAAAAGGTCTCTATCTGTTCCAGCTTTCTGTTCCCACAACAAGCAACCAGATGCCTGTTGGGGAGCCTTGAAGGAAAACTCCACCTTCTGCTCCATGTTTCCCAGCCATTGATATGGAGAGGCACTGTGATGCCTTATGATTCTGGAGGTTAGGGTAGCCCTAACCTGCAAGAGGGAGTGTGGTGGCTCAGTGGTTGAGATGCTGGACTTGAGGACTGGATGGTTGGCAGATCAGCAGTTCGAGACCTGAGTTCTACAAGAGAGAGTGAGCTCCTGTCTCTGTCCCAGCTCCTGCCAACCTACCAGTTTGAAAGGAAGAAATTGCAAGTAGATAAACAGGTACTGTTTGGGCAGGAAAGGTAACAATGTTCTGTGTGCTCCGGCATCTAGTCATGCCTGCCCCATGAGTATGGGAACGTCTGCAGGTGCAAACTGCACTGGTTTTTTGGCTATAAACAGAGATAGGCACTGGACCCTAGAGTTGGATACAACTGGCTTTCAAGCAAGAATGACCTTTACCTAACCTGCAAAAATTAACCTAAACACCCTTGTAAAGCCACCCAAGCAACTTTCACCACTTTTGGCAGTGAGTGCCACACTTTTATGGTGTACTGTGCAAAAGCATTAGGACAGGGGTTCCCAATCTTTTCAAGTCAGGGCCTGGGTCACGCTCTCTCAGTCAGTTTTGGGGGCCGTATGATCATTTTGCCCTGCCTGCACAATGGAGGTGACCTTTTTGTTCCAACAGCTTCAAAGGGGTGGCAATTTTTGTTTCTCAAATGCACTTGGAGGGCTGGGGGTGGGGCCCACATGAAACGGTGCTGCAGGCTGGATCCAGCCTGCGGGCCTTAGGTTGGAAACTCCTGCATTAAGAGGCGGCATTGTAAGGAGTCAGATCTTTGCCCTGTCCAGTTCTGTATCATCCACACCAACATTCCCCAAACTGTTCCCACCAGATATTTTGAGCTTCAATGTTATCAACCCATATCCCTCATGGGGAATGATCAAGAATGATCAGAGATTTCATAGGGGAGGAATCCAGATGAAGAGAGGCTTGTCCTCATTGACTGGCAGGGATTTCCCAAGTCTTTTCTACCCTTACCTGGAGATATGACCTGGAAAGTGTCTTCCACTCAGATGGATCGGGGAAAGCTTTGTTCTGATGAATATTTCATTTATCCATATTTAATATGTATTTAGTGTGTGGTACTCTCTTCTCTCTCAGTAGCCTCCAGAAATCAGATGTCTTCTACAAAAACATACATCTTCCAATTTGGTTCGGATCAATATAATTTTAAAACTAAAGGAGTAGCTATCAGACCACTAATATTACCTGTCTACTCTGTGCACCTGCATCTTTTGTAAAGGACCTCTGAGACCATTGCTGTATGCGTGGTAGATGTTGACAGGCATCTTCTCCTGGGAAAAGGCTGACTTTTACTGCCCTAAATATTGTATTGATAATGTGTGACTGACACAGATGCCATTTGCTACAGCAGAAAGACAGCTCCCTGCCTCCAGATGTTTGCAGTGTGGGAAAACAGTTGCAGAGTAGAAGAAAGTGGCCAAGGGTCAAATACGAGTCAAAACAGCTGCAAAATCATTGGATCTGTTTTGAATAGCAGTGAAGGTTCCAGTATTGTCATGGTCCTTCCAAATGAATCACGCAAGCCAGAAACCCCGGAACTCAATACAGGAAGTTCCCTACAGACCTTGATCCCTTTGAACAGAAGCCCCCAGTGGTTGTGTTGTTGAGATGGAGGAAGAGGTTGGGACCTCCACTCAGCCCACAAGAATGGCCAGGCGGAAGGGGTAAGCTTTGAAATAAGCTTTGCAATGAGGTTCTTGGTTGCAGGGGAAGGCTTCTTAAGAGAAAAATCTTCTCAAGAATTGGTGGTCTCCTTGAGGGAAGATGCCTCCTCCCAGGGAGACCAACTTGTCAAATCCTGCTGTTGAGTTCTTTCCATAGCACACCAATATTTACAGCTGGGTGTTGTGCAGCGTAGGGAATCCAATAGCCCAGGGGTGGCCAACCTTGGTGCTCCAGGTGTTCTTGGACTTCAATTACCAGAAGTCCAAGTCAACAATCCTGCTGATCGGGGCTTCTAGGAATTGAAGTCCAAGAACGTCTGGAGCACCAAAGTTGGCCAACCCTACAGCAGCCTGTCTCTGCACGTCTTCACTTTGAGGCAATGAATTACTGTAATGGTTCTTGCTTTTGTAGCCTACATATCTGGACCCTCGTGGTTGATGTCTGGGCTGCGTGGGAGCTTTGAACTGGCTACCTTGGGTGCTCCTTGTAGAAGAAGGTGGCCTAGTTTGACATTTGGGTCAATTGTTGGATTTCAGCTTCGGATCTCTTCAGTTTATCTGCTTCCTTCCTGCAGTTCTGGTTATTTTGCCTCCCAGGCGCTCCCACACGATCTTCATTTTGATTTTGAGCTTTCCCAGCCAATACTGGGCCTCAGCTGACCAAAACAGCACCTGTGGGTTCAGCCTGCCAGGGAACAGAATAGATGGGGCTTGTAAGACACGGAACCCAGTATCAGGGTGTCAGGCAGATAGGATGTGGTCTGTTTACTTATTCACCTCCACCCAAACTCCACAGTTCTGGAGTCTTGCTCTGAAAGCCCCTAACACCTGGCATTGACTGTTTGCAAATGTTTGTTTACGGGGCCGTAGGTGCCTTCTTGTCTGTGAACGTTTGTGTCTTTATTTTTTGCATCCGTTTGCCCTTCTGCACGAGGCAAACAAGGTCCATTAGAGCAAGAGTGAATGGAGGAAACACAGCAAGAATTGTGCTCTTTTCTAATTAAATAAGAGGGGAGTGAAAACTGCCTAATTACATTAATTGAGATTTGCAGAGTTTAGGGAAATGGTGCTTCCATTCTGCCACCAGGGCTGGGGCATGGTACATGGGATTTCTTTTTAAAGAAGCAGCAAATTCCTTTTATTTCTAGATTCCTTTTATTTCACTAAAGTCAAAAGAACAGGTAATTGCCAAAGAGCCTCTTCCTCGGTTGCCTTCGTCTTCCAGATGAATGTCTAGTGATTTTTTAATGAAGTGCTTAAGAATGCATAAACATGATAGAAGTTGTCGGAAAGTGTGTGCATTATAAAGGTGTCTGTGTCTTGAGACCCATGTGCCTTGATTGGCTAAGGCTTAGTTAATTGCACATGTATTACATGAGAAGAATAAGGAATCTTGAGGCGCCTCAAAGGCTAATAAGTTTTATTGGCATAAAGCCCAATTTAGCCCACTTTTTTTCCAAACACAGCCTCATCTGTGGAAGCATATGCCAGATAAATCTTGCCAGCTTTGAAGGTATCACAACACTCTTCATGTCTTCTCTGCAACCGATTACCACGATTATTTCCATGGAGATGTTGTGCTGGTTGACAAATCCAGATTTGTGTCAGACCTGAGCAGATTTTGGAAACTTGCTAGCACAAACACACTAATGCTAAAGTGTTACAAGAGTTTCCATTTGTTGACTTTAAAATGTCAAGCAAAACTTAAAAGTAATCAATTACACCGACTGCTATTGACGTGTTAATTTAGAAACATCAAATACCAATTAAAATGACTTGAAAATAGACCAAAACAACCCCAGTAACTAAGTAACAAGTTCTGTTAAACTAGAATGCTAATTGTTTTTATAAACAATGCATGTTATTTTTATTTAATTGATTAAAATAAATAATTTCTTCTACATTGCTGTTACACATTTTAATGAATTAGAGACAACAAATTTAATTTTAAATACATTATTTCAAAGTCCTCTGCCATAGCTTCTGGGATTCAGGGGAGTTGTTTGCCAGGCTACTTAGAACTACCTTCCCATGCATAATTGAAAAATGAAATTGGAATGAGGACTGATACATAATCAAGATTCATGGGGGCAAGACGGTCTCTTTCACACAAGAGGTATTTTCAAAGTTGCAAAGAATGCAGTGAGAGGTCTGCACCTGAAGGCTTTTGAAGGGTTTGGTGGACAGGGATTGGCTTCTTGGCATCTCCTGGCAGAATGTCCCAAACTCTTAGATGGGCAGGTATGGTAGCCTAGATAACATCTTTTTACCTATTGCTTAGCCTGCTGGATGTGCGTAGGAAACAGAGTACAGTATTTGGGAGTTGATAGTATAAGTGCCCTCATCTCTTGATCTTCCATGAATTCTGATGCCCCCTGGAGCAAGGCTTTGGGCAGAATGTCCAAGATGGACATGGACTCCACAGCTGGGGATGTTCACCCAAACAGGTCACAGGTCAACCTTAAGTCCCCAGATGTTCTTAGACTTCAACTTCCAGAGGCCCTGCTGTGCAGGTGTGCTGACAAAGGATGCTTGTAGGGACATTCTTCCATCCTCCCAGAACTTGGAGAAGCTGGAACACGAGTAATAGAAAACCTCAACCAGCATGGCCATCCTGGAAATTGTATTACAAAAAAGTAACTTTTCCAAGCTCTTTGTCCCTCCCACCCTTCCCTATTTGGGTGATACAAAATTAAGTGTGGCCTTCACTTGTAGACTGGTCAGAGGTTACCCATTCCTGCTCTTTTGTTGAAGGATGTGAACAGTTGATGTTGGCTATTAGAGAGATGGGACAGGGCCTTGTTAGGTTCAGATGTACATCAAAAGACCCCCATCTCCCATGTGGCAGTTCCAGGGTTTGTTGCTGAGACAGAGTGGTTGATTCTTTTTAACCACTTGAGATTCATAAGTGCATCTATGGCCATAGTGACCTCCGTGTTCTTCCTTGAAGCCCAATTGTTGTTAAGTTATATTGGCATCAATAGTTTTGCAACATTTTAAATGAGTTGCAGTTTCTTCCCAAAATGCTGCATTTGGAAGACAAGCTCTAGCATGTCAGAATGCCGTGGAGAATCACTGTGTGACATATTCAAGACAATCGGGGTTTTGGCCTCCGTCCTCTGCAATCTGAGTCAGGGTTTCAAGAAGCCAAAGTACTAAGATGGTTAGCTGAGGTGCAAGGCACATTTGGTTTCTTTTTCCACTTCTAGAAACAAAGACAGTAGCTTTGGTGGCCTAGACTGCAGGCAATGACTTGTGGTTCAGAGATTTGATCACAAAGTGTCTCTCTAAAATCTAAATTAATGGCTGTGGAAGAGGGGAAGTTGATTGTTGGTTGCTTTTCTGGTCATTGACTTGAAAGACCAGGTACATTTATTTCTTTGCAGCTAGACCATTGTGCATTCATATGCAAGCACATAAACACACACAGACATACAGCATCTTCTGCCAATTCTAAAAGCCCACCATCTTAGTGGCTCCTTTTCCAAACCCTGAGCTCCAGTGAGAGATACTGTACATACGGTAATCTCCAGCCTAAATGACAACAAGCATGTAGGTTGGTGTCCTTGAAGGATGCCAAACCAATCTTCTCCCCAATTTCTGGAATGCAGGCAATACTTATAATTGGAGTGTCTTTGGTCCAAAAGTGTGAAAATTTCTAAAGACTTTTCTGATCATTAGGAGTGCTGACTTGGGCTTCTGGGAATTGAAGTCCAAGAACACCTGGAGTGCCAAGGTTTGCCATCACTGCTATAGGGTTTCTCAACCTTGGTCCTCCAGATGTTCCTGGACTTCAATTCCCAGAAGCCCTGATCAGCAGGTGTGCTGACTTGGGTTTCTGGGAATTGAAGTTCAAGAACAATTGGAGACTCAAGGCTGAGCAACCCTGGTCATATACCATTGATACAATAATCAGGAGCCAGGTTTTGGTCCTTGAGATTGTCCACTTGGAAGAGTTCCCTTTCTCAAGAATCTCCTCCCTACCCCTTTGTATGAGATCTTTTAATCTGTGATGTTGAGTATTGACTGTAGAACTTTCTCCATTTGGGACCCTGTGGCCAGACCTGTGTTTGGGAACTAAGTTACCTGGACGGGCAGCCACCTCCTCTACTGAGAACCCATAAATTAAAGTGCCATGGCACCTCAGCAGTTTCCGCTTCAGCTCCTCTCACCAGGCTTCTCTCTTCCCTGTGAGAGAAAGTCTGAAGCACTTCAGCAGCAGTGTGGAGATGATTATCTCCATGCCGCTGCCTCCCTCCTTCCAGGGAGGCACTTCAGACTTTCTCCCACAGGGCCGAGAGAAGCCTGGCTAGAGGAGCCAAAGCAGAAACTGCCAAGGTGCCATGGCCCTTTAAATTAGGAGGTCCCAGTAATTTAGCTCCCCAGCATGGGCCTGCCTGTGGCTGATCCCAAAGGATTGATTTTATGGCCTCAGGAGCCCTTCTAGACATCCCAGCCAGTAGACCAGGGAGATGCCTTCACCCCTAAAGCAGGAAAAATTACAGAATCCTACCTCAGGAGGGAGAGGGACATTATCCCTAAAATGAGGGGAGGATTCTCTCTTGTTTCAGCCACCCACAAAGCCTATTAATATATTCCCCCAACACCACTCCACCTTTGTTCCCATCTCCCAGATGTGTAGGCTTTGTCTGGGCTTGCCCACCTGGCCATGTAAGTGGCAGCCGACCGGTAGACATTTTTGCTCTGATATTCGTCTTGAAAGGCTCCTTTCTCCCATGGAAGCAGCCTCTTAGGGTGTGGCTGCTTCGGAGGAAAATATGATGGAGGCAAACAAATCCTCGCTGATCCCGATAAGCTACTGATGATGCTCTAGATTAAAACTTCCCCAGCATCTACCGCTGGTAGCTGGACGTTGTTTGGGCTAGGATGCATTATGGGAGCTGAGTGTGTTTATGCGGTGATGTGGAGGGGGCTTGTCGTAGCTGTCCTTGTTCCCAAATCTCTACTTTTTAAGCTTGCTTGCCCTCCCTGGAGTCAAGTGATCCTCTGTTCAGACTTCCTATCTTCTTCACCGTTCCTTTCTTCCTTGAGTTCGTTTCCCCCCATGTCCTTTCCTTTCCTTTCCTTTTTTTCCCTGCATGCACAGATGTTTTCCTTGCCCTCTTTAGCTCTGTGCCCTACTGCCAGCTCTCCCGTAGTGTGTTATTTATAGTCAAAGTGGAAAATAGTGTCCTTTCAGACAATCTGTGCAACTCTTGTTCTTCCCTCTGCCGTGCCAGGTGTGATATACTAGCCTTGGGGAGGATGTGGTACTATTGTGGACAAGGGGCAGCATTGGCTGCTGGGCTGTACATGGGGTGAAGAATCACACCCTGCTGGTTGTGGAGAGTCTGAAAAAGCAGAGAGACGAAAAGGAACCTTTTGGATGCCCCGCTGTCATCTGCAGTGTCCGCTAGTGCTGCATCTGTGTCTGGCCAGCTTCTTCTGCTTCAGTTCCTTTCCAGAGCTAAACTGAAGCTGAGTCACAGGCCAAGCCAATCTTGGTCCTTCTCCAGAGGAGAGGAGCAAAGCACAGTGAGATCTGGAGGGTTTTATTCCCACCCACCCCCCTTTTTTTGGCATTTGGACCTCTGTTCCTGTCTCTTGAGCCAAAACTTCTTCCTGGGGATGCCGGAAGCCCCTTGTTTTTATGCAGTGCACGACGGCGTGCACGAGAAATGCTGAATGGAGAGGCATAAAACTGCAGGCACTGAGAAAGAACTGAAGGCTGTTTCTCCAAAAAGAGAGAAAACCCAGTGTTCTGCGGCGGTCTTCCAGAGTGCTCTCATTCTTTCACAGGGACCAGAAATAGAACCCAAGGCTGAGCTTTGTAGAGATCATGGGTTAAGCCAGGGGTTCGCAACCAATGGCCCATGGGCCAGACCCGGCTCCCAATGTCATTCCATCCAGCCTGCAGCAACGACCCCAGAAGTGGAAGCAGATGCATTTACGACAGCTGCAAACACGCCCATGCATGGTTCGCGGATGCGTTTATGAGAGGGGAAACCATGTGTCCAGCCTGTTCAGTTTTCTGAGGGGGACTGGTTTGGCCCATGGCACAAAAACCTTGAGAACCACTGGGTTAAGCACTAAGCACTATGGGGCGGTATATAAGTGTAATTGCTATTGCTATTAAGCAAAGTTAGCAGAGGTCTTTAATCCCTAATACACTGGTTGTCCCAGAATGTAGAATTCCTCTGTGAAGAATAACAAGCAGAGATGGGATTTTTGAATTTAAGGCCTCCCTTGCTTGAAAGCCAGTCGTATTGGACTCTAGGGCTCTGATGGCAAAGCTTTGCACTCCAGATGTTCTTGAACTTCAATTCCCAGAAGCCCTCATCAGCAAAGTGCTGACTTGGGCTTCTTGTAAATGAAGTCCAAGAATACTTGGAGTGCTAAGGTTGACCATCACTGGACTAGACCAACCTTGGCACTCCAGAAGTTCCCGGAAGCCCTGATCAACAGGAGTGGTGACTTGGGTTTCTGGGAATTGAAGTCCAAGAACACCTGGAGTGCCAAGGTTTGCATCATTGGGCTAATGGGAGGTCTCCACTCAAGTCCCACCAGACAAATAGATACCTTATAGATGCCTGAGTGCAGCTCACCTGGAGAAAGCCCTGAATTGGAAGGGTTTGAGGCCTGTCTAGGTTTAGCTCCAGATAGCTTCCTATTCAAAAAGAAAGCTCCCAACTAGGACTGGGAGAGGAATAAGAAACTTGGGCTAGGCTTAGCAAGGCCACATTGCCTTCCTTTTTCTTAACTGCTGTACATCACTGGTTTTTCGTGAGTTTTCAGATATCCAAGAGTAGATTGAAAGGGAGAAACAATCATTAACTACATCTCCCAAGAACAAGGCTGGGGAAAAAAGAGATTTACATTACAGGAAGGTCAGCTGAGGATAAAGTTTAGGAGAAACGGCCAAATCCAGTTCAGTAATGGAATACGGCTGCCTGCAATGGTTGGGATTATCTTTCCTTAAAAGACAGCCTCTGCTCGTTTTGTTATTTCAATGTAGAGCAGATAAATTTACGCTGGTCAGGCAATCCACCGTTATAACAAAGCATGGCTTTATTTATGGACACATCTTCAAGTTTCTAGATTGTAACATTATGAAGAAAGATGGGCTTCAATGTATCTTGGCACATGCCTTATGCAATTTCAAAAGCCAAGCAAAGGTCAACTATTGTAGGTCAAATGAAGGTTTGTTTCAATTCATTTTCCCCCCAGCAATTATTTACTTTTATAAGCTATGCAACACAGGTTTTTTAAAATTCCCACCCATTCTTCCAGAAGTGCCCTTTCAGCATGACGTTGCTGTGACATATGTAAGATCATATAAAAGCAATAATTCAGAATTTTAATTCTCTCTGCCTTTCTGCGTCGCTGGAAGAGCATAATCTTGGAAGGCCAAACAGCGGAAGATTAATAAAATGTGTAGAGTGCACGAAGCAAGGCGTAAAGGCTAGAAATGTTTTAAAATGTAAACTGAGATTCTCAGGTTGTTGAATGCCCAGTTCCAGGTCTTTCTCCCCCTTCGTTTCCTTTAACCAACCCGTAGTTTGATCAGGCTTTGTAGAGGTCTGCCAACTCTAGATTGATTTCAAACATGTTGCACAATCCATCTCTTACAGTTCACCATTTGTTAATCTGAGGCCAAGACAGTTCTCAGAATTGATTCTCCAAGCAGCTGGCAACTGAAGCGTGGTGCAGCTGGCATAGCCATTACCTAAGTATGGAAATGGAAGTGAATTACAGTGGCACCAAAGCTGTTACAGCTTTGCACAGTCATGAATTGATAGTGTTGTAACTTCTAGGACGTGCAACACTCTTTCGCTCATCCAGCAGGTCCTTTGGCCAGTTGGTTCTGGAACAAAAGGATTGCCCCCTACAAGTGATGTTGACCCAGCTTCCAGTCTTCTTCTGGGGCTGAATGTTTTGAGGGAGGGCTGATGATCTAAAACCTGTCTTTTAAATCCTCTTTCTCATCAAGGCCAATCTTCTCATTGGAGTGCTACTGTTAAGCTCCTAAAGAACCCTGAGGCCATCCCAATACACAGGGTGGAAAAGCATTAGGTTCATGATAAAATTGATTAGAAAATAGTTTACTAGATCTAGCAATATACCGTAGTTATCAGAAGAGGGATGCAGTTTTTCCCCAATCTTGGGCCCCCAGGTGTTCTTGGACTTCAATTCCCAGAAGCCTAAGTCAGCACTCCTGCTGATCAGGAGGCCCAAGGTTGAGAACTGAGTGAGTAGGCCAATGCGTAAGTCCCTCAATTCAGTTTAGAGGCCAGTTTGGGCCCCTGGAATGTATTCTGTTTCAGTCTGGAGGACTCTGTGGCCTATCCAATTGAGTTTGTGCTCCACATCTGAATTGGTTTGCATGTTCAGTTTGTTGGCTTGACATGTTTGATTCCACATTGATTTGTATAAAACGGTAGTGAACCTGCTGAACTTTAGGCAGACGGCTTTAAGAGTCTGCATACCAAACTCTTTTAATTGTTTACTTTTTACAAAAAAAGAAAAGAAAAGGATGAAGCAACCGATGCCACATTCATTTTGATTTATGCCTCCCAAATTCATTTGTTTCTGGAACAGTCGCTGCCTTTTCCACTTTGACCTGCAAGAAGATCTGTATCAGGCCAATTCTGCTGGTAATTCGGATTTCGGCCAAAGCCGTGTGAAGTCTTGGTAGAGGGCCAATAAAATAATACTGGGGCTAAGCAGTGTTCACAATGCAGACTGCAGTTCTGCAGAACAGCTTGTGAGCTAATCAGAGTAATCCTAGCTGGGGGACTCTGGGAACTGTAGTCCTACAATTACTTTCCCAAGCACAGGAAAGGATCAGATGATCAGTGATGGTCCATCCATGCTAAATGAGAGATCCTGGAAGCCATGCCTGAAAAAATAACTTCTCCAAGCACTGGCGGTAGACACTGGCCATTTCAGGCTGCTAGTGGGATTCTGGGTCTTCTAGTAACGTTTCCATTTTCTCAACTTTATGACTGAAAATAGTGGAGGTTGAACAAAGGGATTTCCCACATAGAAAAGGTGGTTCTTTACTGTTAACTCAATCCAGGCATGTTCCAGCAAGGTAGTCAAGGCAAATTGGTCCTTTTTGGGATGCTGGGAGACTGTGTTTTCCACCTGATAGAGTTCAGCTCCTCTTATTTCAAGAGGCTGGAACGGAGGAGGCCGCATCTCTCTCGTCCTAGTTCTGTTCTTTTTCTATGCTTGGCTCTGCACAGCACTGGCCTGCAGGCCTTCTATTAAAAATTCATCTGTGTTTTTAAATAAAAAAAAAATTCCAGCTCACAGAATAAATGCTTATTTTTTTTTTTAAAAAAAATGTGTTTACAGTTCCTTTCACTATTTTGCCTCCATTCCCGGAGTTTAAAAAATATCGCTAGCCTGAGGAAGTACATCTTTCAGTGAGATTTATAATTGCTGCTTTCAAGCGATGTGGAAAACGTACCTTCCTCTCCCCCTATCTGGCAGTGGTACCTTCTCAAGAATTTATTCCCTATATTTGCAGGAGCCGATGAATAATTAGAGGTAGCATCTCAGTCCAGGAACACTAATCATTTTGAGTTTTAATTTATTTTCTTTTTAAAGGAGGCAGGCCTTCAAGGGAAGCAAGGAGACCCAAAATGCTGCTTTCTTGCAGGATCTCAGACTAGATGTATCATGTCAGCACTATCATCAAGGGGCTGTGGTGGCTCAGTGGTTAAGAAGCTTGCCTTGTTAGCTGGAAGGCCAGCAAGTCAGCAGTTCAAGACCCGGGTACTGCATGATGGTTTGAGCAGATCCCTCCCTGATCCAGCTCCTGCCAAACTCACAGTTCTAAAGGAAGACATTGCAAGTAGATAAATAGGGACCACTTCGGTGGGAAAAGATCTTGGGAATATGAAAGGAGCCTCATTCTGGCATCCCCAGCAAAAATTCTTTCAACCCAGAATAATTTCTGACATAAAATTATTTTTATTATCATCAACACTATCACCCCACACACACACACACACACGCACACCCAAAAATATGATAACCCACAACCCAACATTCAGAGATTTAGGTTTCTACTGCATCCCTCATCCCAGAGTCAACCAACCTGATAGCACAGCGCTGTTTGGAACTTTTGGCTTTTCCGATCAAAATTTACGCAAACCAAGAGAAACTTCTAGACTTGGCCAAAAACTCTTTGCTTGCTTTCAAAAAGCTTTTTTAAAGTCCGCCTTAAAAAGATCCACCCGAGGCCAGCAGTTTTGTCCTTCAAAGGAAGCGTTTCTTTATGCTATGTACAGCTTAGGTAGAATACATTGTGTCCTGTATATATAGGATGTGTAACAATGGGCTGAAACTACAAGAAGCCAGATATAGGCTGAATATTAGGAACGACTTCTTAACGGTTAGAGCAGTATGACAATGGGACCAACGCCCTCGAGGTGGCGCGTGCCCCAACACTAGAAGCATTCAAGAGAGAATTGGAAAGCAAAAATCTGTCAGATCTGCTTTGATTTGGATTCCTGCACTGAGCAGAAGGTTAACAACGCCTGACACTCAGCATTGAGTTCCTGTCCCTACGATCTACTCCAGAGGTTGCCATCCATTTAAAGTCAGGGGGCCAGGTCACGCTCCCTCAGACAGTTGAGGGGGCCGGACTGGTGGGGGGCCAGACACCTGTAAATGAGTCCATGGCTGATTCTGCTGGTGGCTGGAGTGAGAGCAGGGGCCAGATTATTTGGCCCCAAGGGCCAGATTTGGCCCATGGGCTGTATGTTGCTTACTTCTGGTCTACTCTATTACCTTAGCAGGATAACCTGGACAGACACAACAAAGATTTGGTGTGTGTGTGTGTGTGTGTGTGTGTGTGTGTGTGTGTGTGTGTGTGTGTGTGTGTGTGTGTGTGTGTGAGTGAGTGAGTGAGTGAGAGAGAGATATTAATGAGTTGATCTCATGCCATCACATGCAGATGTCTGTGTAGAGGGATGGGGATGGAGATATTGAAAAAAGGAAAGCTATTAGCTTCTGCAATTTGGGTTCATTGCTTCTCTAGCTTGTGCATCTTGATGGAGGCAGCTGGTTCTTCCTGCTACTGAGCAGGGCAGAGGTGGAAGAAGCAATGAGATAAGGCTCTCTCAGGATCCTTGCAAAGTTTCTAGTTTCCATTAGCTCCCTTCAGGGTCATCTGCCTCTGACTCTCACCTCCACGCTCCTGTTTTGATAAACATCCTCCCTGTTTGATGCCCTTGGCGGTGAGATGCTTTGGCTGGGATGTGTGTGTAAGACTGCTTTCTCCTCCTTGGAAGGACAAACGGAGCAATTCGTCACGAGCAGGACAGAACAGATGGTGTGTGTGTGTGTGTATGCAGGCATGGTTGTATTTGTTTCCTACGGAAGTTGGACGGCAAGCATGCAGCGTTTTTGTGGGCGATAGCATCCTGGGGAGAAGAACGAAAAGGCATTGGGTAGGGTGGCCACCTACACATTGTTGCAAGAGGACAGAAAGGGAACATGCAGTGATATGTACAGTATTTATGCATACAGAGGCTAAACGAGGCATGTTTTGAAATGGCAACAACAGAATTACAATGCATTTCATCGAAGCAGGGAAGACAGTGACAGGGTGATCCATGTATTTATAGAATCTGCTTTCTAGGTGACTTTTGGACTACAGCACCCAGAATCCCCAAGGCATGGTGGCTTGGGGATTCTGGGATTTGTAGTCCCCCCCCCCAAAAAAAGGGGGAAACAGGAACAAACCTTACTTTTCTAAGCCCTACTCCCCATCTTCCCATCCAAAGCTCAGATCCAGTGAGATTTCCATGGGGATGACACAGCATGCAAGCCTCAACCAATTGCCTCCAATGTCTTGGATTACAAATCCCATCCTCCTTGACTGCCATAAGTGAGAGAGCATGCAGAAGATCCAGTACTTCGACATGTAGAGCTTTTTCAAGTGCTCAGAACACTTCCTATACATGTTCTTGCCATCCTTCCAACTATCCTGTAGACCAGGGGTAGGCAGCCTGTAGCCTGTAGGCTGGATCCAGCCCTTGATGCCAAATAATCCACACACCCTCACTCCAGCTGCCACCGGAATCGACTTCGGACTTGTTTATGGCTGCTGTAAATGCATTTATGACAGCTGTAAATGAGTCTGTGGGTGTCAAAAATGCATTTACAACAGCCCATGTCTGAAAAAGGTTGGCAACTCTTGCTGTAGACTGTATAATCTGCAGTTTCACAGCCTTGGCAAGATTTGCCCATTCTGCATTAGCAGCTCAGTCCTTCTTGGGCTGACCTAGCAAACTGGATAGGGGTATCTGAGGGGGGAAAGCCAGGCCTCGGTCCCTAGGAGTTTCCAAGCTTACTTAAAACAAACAGATCATTCCCAGATCCTCCTTCCCTTTGGCTTGGCCTTTTTTAGGTTGTCATCACTTGACAAAGGCAAATGGAACAAGCTTTGTTATCCATGCTTTCTTCCAGGGCCTTGAGAATGCAAGCAAACAACTTGTTTTAAAAACCCAAGGTGAGATTTTTTTTTTAAAAACCCACATATGGGGAAGGAGGAATTGTTTGGATGCTCGTCTGCCACCTTCAGTGTTTCTCAGGAGATAAAATAACATGCTTGTGTGTATGTGAGACAGCCGTAATTCTCTCACACAGAGGCTGACACAGTCTTCCTGGGGAGCTAGTGTGGTGGTTTAGTCAGACTTAAATCTGAGTAAATATCCACAAAATCTGGCTAGAGGGATTACAGCCTGATCTCCCCCCCCCCCCCCGCCTCTCTGCTCAATATAAATGTCTAAAGGCTGTTTGCAGTATTGATTTCCCCTTGCAACAGCTTGTCCTGTTCTGGCTTCTGAAGTAGGACGATGAGCGACTATAATACACATACTCTTTCTCCTTCCCTCTTAAGCTAGATTTCACACAATCATCCCCACTTGGAAACCTTGGAAATTCTCATTCCTTAAACTAGCCAAATTCTTATCTTAAATTCCACCAGAAGATTATGATTCCCATCTTTGGAAATAAGACTGATAGTTAAACCAGATATCTATTGCCAACAGCTTTGATTTCATCTTTTGAAGTTCTGAGTCAGAGTTTTAATGCCTGCATTTCTGATACCTTGGTTCAGCCAAAGTACTTTGACAAAACAAGCACCTGGCACAGATTTTTGACAGTCTAATCCAGGGGTGCCCAAACTTTTCGGGTCATGGGCCAGTCATGTGGTTCAGCGGGCCAGTCACATGGTTCAGTGGGCCGGTCATGTGGTTCCTCCCACCAGAAGTGGAAATAAAACATGCCTTGCAATCTGTTTTGCTGCCATCTTCGCTGCTTAAACCAGGGGTGCCTAAACTATGCCCCGTGGGCTGGGGCTGCCCCCCCCCCCATGTCCATTCATCTGGTCTCACGCCACCCTCATCGCTGCCAGAAACGGAAGTAAAACATGCCAGTATGGGTGTGTTTTACTTCCGCTTCCGGGAGTGACAAGGATGGCATGGGCTGGTTGAATTGGTGTTGGGGCCAGATCTGGCCCTGATCTAACATGCTAATACTATAATATCCATCTTCCACTAGCCACCCCAGAGCCAGAGTGGTCCTGCTCCACTCAGTACCCTACTCGTAAAGCACACAGCCGTGGTGAAATTTAATTGCCCCAAATCATTGAGCCCTGGGAGTGATTATGTTGTGATCTCCTTTGTGTATTTTCTCAATCAAAACCTGCTGGGTTTGTTATTCTGTATTTTCTGTTTTCATTGAAAGAATCCTTTGTCAGTCCAGATTAGGCTGCAAGTTTAGCTCCTTTTCAAAACTTGCTGGTCGCAAAGATTGGCAGAGCCCTACCAAAAACAGGAGATGGGTGAGGGTTGATTCTCTAACCCACCCCCTTCGGTGGAAGCATTGTCAGCAAAAGGAAACAAGAGAAACATATGTTTGCTTAGAGCCTGCTGTTGCTTAGGAGTAGTGGATTTATACAAGCTCCCGAGAAGGTGGATAGGAAAACAATTGAAACAGGGTAATCTTTCTTGGCAAATCCAGATTTGCAGCCATCAGCCTCCACGCTGGCTAGAAAGGGATGAATTAGCTGCCTTGACTTTCATCTAACAGAGCTCCATGCCACTCCTAGTGTTGTGGAACGATAGAATGTAGAGGTGGAAGGTACCCAAGGATTATCTTATTTGATCCATGGCCATGAAGGCAAGGTCCACAGCCCAAGCAGACTTGACTCATGATTGTCCAAACTCTGGGTAGAAATCTCAAAGGAGGAAGAGTCCACCTCCTTTTGGGAGGTGGTCTGTTGCACTGTCAGTCAGCTCTAGCCATTGGGAAGTACAGTAATACCTCATATAACATTAGTATCGAATAACACTAAAATCGCATAACATTAAGGAATCTGGGGGGAAGAATTGCATCAGATAACATTAAGATCCTATGGGATGCTTCAGATAACAACCGCTAAAGCCTGTGTGGTTACAATGTATCTCTATGGATCCCATAGGATTTTAACATGCATCAGATAACACTAAAAATCATATAACACCAAGACTTGTGGAACCAGGTTTTAGTGTTATATGAGGTTTTACTGTATTTCCAAGAACTGTAGAATACATATGCCCACCATAGTCAACTTTGATTGGCACCAATGGTTTGCCAAAGTGTCAGGAACAAGTCTTTCCTAGTCCTACCTGGAGTCCCTGGTATTCCCTAGTGGTCTCCCATCCAAGTACTAACCTGTTCTGATCCTGTGTAGCTTCTAAGACCAGAAAGCAACAGAATGTTCCAGGGTGGTATGGTCAAATTAAGAAGGGACCATGACCTCCTTTGTCAACAGTTTCTGGTTAATGTTAAGAGATATAACATTGTATCATGTTGCCTTCCTACTTGTTTAATGTGTAGTAGTAGAATCTTGTTCATCTCTCACAATTACAGCCATATATCATCCCCACCAGATTTCCTATAAGGCCTTCCTCTCCATTCTTAAGGGCTAGGAGCATGACTTGTGTTTAATCTGAACGTTGATGTTCTTCATTATTATTATTATTATTTATTGCATTTGTTACCCCACCCCAATCGGGAGAACCCGACTCTGAGCGGCTTACATCAAAATAGAAATAAAAACATAAAACAATCTATATCAATAAAAACATCAAGAGTTAAAAAGTCATCAAAAGTTAAAAACAATACAGATATATCCAATTCTGCATTACTAAGAAAATACACATCAAGTGATTGGTATGCTCATGCTCTACTGTTGCTGTTTTCCATCCATTTTACTTCTAGTCCAGTGTTTCTCAACCTTTGGGTTTTGGACTTCAGACTTCAGTTCCCCAAAGCTGAAGTCAATTCCCCAAAGCACTGATCAGCCAATATACAGTACTGACGTAGGCCTCTGGGAATTGAAGTCCCCCTGTGGGTCATGGGCCCCACGTTGGGAACCACTGTTCTAAACCCATTAACCATGAGCTTCACCCATTTGTGTTGCAGAACTCATGTTGGTTAATAGATGTGCAGATAGGGTTGAGATAAAGTTAGACTTTGTAATGGCTGTTGGTTTCAGAGAGTTGGTTCCAAAATAGGAGAAGTGGTATTGCCACATCTACTTCAATTCAGGGACAGTATTTGATTTCTGTACCGCCCCCCCCCCCCCCACACACACACCTAGTATCTAGTGTTACATTCACCTGACTTTTGCAAACTAGAGGAGAAAAGAAAGGAGAGAGGAGGGACGTTGTTGTAGTCCATTTGGAACGGACACCGAGTTGCCTGGAAAGCGTTATTTTGCTTCACCTCGGGTGTGGTTGGAATCATTCACTTGAGTCATGTGGACCTCTTGGCTGCAGAAATGCCTCCCCCCATCTTTCATTGTCCTCCTGTTACCTCACACGGGGAGGGTTGTTTGGTTTCTTCTGTGAAAGCTAAGTAGACAAGAAGGTATTTTAGGTTCCTTTCAGTGTCGGACTCCTGGATTCATCCTGGAACCCAGATCCTTTTCTGCATATTATTGTGTATTCCTTCCCAATGTTATCTGCAACAAGTAACACAGACACACAGACACAGACACAGACACAGACACACACACACACACACACACACACCCCTCTTCCCTAGCAAGCACCTGGTTGAATTTTCTCTCTGCTTACTGCAAGGGTGCCCAAACTATGGCCTGTGGGCCAGATCCAACCCCCAAAGCCAATTCATCTGGCCAACACCACCCTTGTCACTCCTGGAAGTGGAAGTAAAACACACCCATATGGGAGGAACCACGTTACTGGCCCATCAAACCACAAGTCTGGCCCGTGGCCCAAAAAGTTTGGGCACCCCTGACTTACTGAAATGTAGGGTTAGAGGGGTGTGCATCAGAGATAGAGACCCTCTCATTCTAGCAATATATCTGATCAGAGACATTGTGTTATATGAGTGGAGAAGAGGGGAGAAACCGTAGAGAAGAGACAGCAGCTTGGTTGTAGTTCAAACGGTGGCTTTTCCAGCTTCAGAACCCAATTCCGGCACTGTTTCATATCAAGCAAAAGGCTCCAAGAACTAATTAGCCAAAATAATCCATTAGCGTTCTCTTGAGTTTTTCAGTCCTTTGGCACTTTCCCTTCTTTTCCATGACCCACGTATAGGAAAATCAAAGCAAATTGGAGCACCCATATCTTTTATGGAAGAGCTTTGCTCCCTACTCCTCATGACATCTACAGCAGAAGTTGCAAAAAACAACAATCAACAAATCCAAAAACCTTAAACTGTTTTATATTACATTCTCTGTATTTAGGGGGGTAAAGTCTTACTAATGAAACTGATGTTTTTGTTTTTATGTTGCTCATCCACGAGCCCTTAAATTAGGCAGTTCACTCCAGAACAACTGCCTCAGAAGGGAACCTTGGCTTGCCCATCGCCTTGAAAAGCAAAGGTTGTTAATTGGCTTTTAATCTGGGAAGCAGAATGCTTGTTTGGAGTCTGCATTGAAGAGTAATTGGGGATAATATCTCACTCTTGAATGATGAGCTATTTGATCGCTGTGTAGCAGGAAACCTACCAATCTGGGTTCAAGATTCAGGTAGGGTTTTGGCGCCCAGCCTAGGTAGAGACACATCTGCTTCCCTCCCTCCATCTTTTATCATTTTCACTCCCCGGTTATAATTAGAACCTAGACCAGGAACAATCAGGGCTGGTCTCTCTGCTCTATGATGTTGAACAAGGACACTAAACAAAAAAAAAAAAGACCCATGGGTGGAAATGACAGTGAAAACTTCAAACTGACGGAGATGCGTTGGTACCTTCAGCGTCCTGGAACTACTCACAATGTGTCGCCTCAAACCTTGTGCATGCATTTTGTTACACTGGAAAAGTACAAAGTGTTTGTTCACGGTATGATGTTTGAATTACAAAGTCCCCTCGGCTGCTTGTCTCCCTTCCCACCTTTCTGTTTTTCTTAGTTGGTTTGCTAAATCTGTTTGACGAAAATCAAGTGGAGTCGGAGAGAACGAAGGGGGGGGGGGGACCGTGCTTGTTGTATAACAAATACAGGTTTTCTCATCTTCTGAAAAAAGACACCCCACTGACACAACTGTCAGCTGCTTTTGGATTTTTCACTGCATGGGAGTGAAAAGGGCAGCATTAAAAAAAACCCGGCAACAGCCTCAGTATAAAACATTAGAGTTGTGTAAGAGGTTATTGTATTTTGTGCAGGGGGAAAAGTACTGTATATGGAATAAAAAGGCGACTGATTCTTGGGAGGCAAGGGGAGCATAGTGAAAAGTAGAGAGATCAAATTGCAAACAAAAATTCGTATAGTCAAAGCAATGTATGGTTGTGAGAGCTGGACCATTAGGAAAGCTGAGCGCGGAAGAATAGATGCTTTTGAGATGTGGTGTTGGAGGAGAGTTTTGAGAGTCCCCTGGACAATGAGGAGAACAAATAGGTCAATCTTAGAAGAAATTAACCCTGAGTGCTCCTTGGAAGGTCAAATAATAAAGATGAAGCTAAAATACTTTGGACATCAAATGAGAAGAGAAGATTCACTTGAGAAAGCCTTGATGCTTGGAAAGGTCAAGGGCAAAAGAAAAAGGGGGCAGCCAAAAATGAGATGGCTAGATGGTATTGTAGACACAATGGGCACAGAGCTGAGAGAGTTGAGGAGGATGGTGGAGGACAGAAGTGCCTGGTGGACAGTGGTCCATGGGATCGTAAAGGGTCGGAATCAACTGTGCAACTGAACAACAACAACAAATACTCAATTATAAGTTGTCCCAAATATAAGTCGAGGTACCTAATTTGGACCTCTAAAACTAGGAAAATTGAGTGGCCTGAGTATAAGTCGGGGTGGAAAATGCAGCAGCTGCTAATGAGTTTCAATAATTAAAATACATGAAAATATGATAAATTAATTAATTTGGATATTTCTGTGGGTATGTTTTTGAGTTTTTATGGTAGTGTTAACAATTTTTTTTTAACTGTATGTTCGAATTTACATCACCGCAGTTTTGGGACCCTCGGGGTAGTTGACCCGAGTATATGTTGAGTCCCCTTTTTGAACCTCATTTTGAGGGCTAAAAAACTAGACTTATACTCGAGTATATACAGTACCTGGAGTCAAGTGGCTCAAGTGGTTAAGACACTGAACTTGATGACTGGAAGGTCGGAGTTCGATTCCCAACTACTGCACAATGGAGCATCCTCCTCTTACCCTCTCCTTTGGCGGTTGTCTGGGCTGGGACCAGAGGAAAATGCTAGCAAGTGGACAGCAGGGAGACTATCAAGAACAGCATTCAGCCATTGCAATTAAGCTATATAGTCTGTGGTGGCTTAGTGGTTAAGATTCTGAACTTTAAGGCTGGAAGGTTGGGGTTCTATACCTGAATACTGCACGACGGAGTGAGCTCCCATCTCTGTCCCAACTCCTGCCAACCTAGCAGTTTGAAAGCAAGAAATTGCAAGTAGATAAAAAGGTGCCACTTTAATGGGAAGGTAAAACCCAAATCCTTTTCTGTATGTTAATGTGTTGAGGCATGCCTGCCACATGTCCACGGAAATGTGTGCAAACGCAGACAGTGCTGGTTCTTTGGCTATTAACAGAGATGAGCACTGAACCCTAGAGTATGACTGGCTTCAGAGCAAGGGCGACCTTTACCTTACACATATTTTGGGAAAGCATCACTGGAGAAGAGCATATTGGAGAGAAATTCACAAAGTTCATCATCCCCTGCAGCTAATGATGATGGAGCCAGATCATGCATTTTCTTCTCTGGAATCCAGCGGCATTATAAATTCTGTATATTAAGGCACTCTCATCCCCTGCTCTGTGTGTTTATGTATGTGCAGTGCACACACAAACACAGACATTGCTAATGAATTTATTCCCACTTCTTGATATTGGTCAGGGGTTCCCAATCTAAGGCCTGTGGGCCAGATCTTGCCCATGGCACCATTTCATGTGGCCCCCTACCCTTCCAAGTGCATTTGAGAAACAAAATGGCTATCCCCTGTTGGGACAAAATGGCCACCCCCGTCACGCAGCCAGGGCAAAATGGCCCTCAGGCCCTCAAAGCTGACTGAGAGGGCATGACCTGGCCTCCGGCTTGGAAAGGTTGGGAACCCCTGATATAGGTGTCTTTCCCTTTCCCAGCTAGGCAACAGAATCGTGAGGAAGAGCAGAGTTGTCCATATGGTACATCTTGATTAACCCTTTGCCCACTGATGAGACAGGGCTGGCTTTGAAGGCATGGAAATGCCAAGGTTGTTAAGTGAGAAGGTTCACATCTGTTGACCCTGAACCACCCTTGACTCAATAAAGAGTGACTGAGTTTTTCAGTTGGTCTCAGTTGAGTTGTAAATATTTCATAAGGTTCTCAAAACAGTCTGTGGTTGAAACTTTTCTCTCTCTTTCTCTCTCCTTTTCTCCATTAGTGATAGGAATGGGGTTTTGAAATTGTTTCAACTTGCCTTTAAATAAAATCTTGGCTGGATCCAAAGCAGTCTCCCAGTGTTTAGTGTGTAGCATTTTTGTGTTGTTGTGTGTGTGTGTTTTTAAATTAATACTTGAGCTTGGACTTTCATTTTGGCAAAGGCTAAGAGAGGTTGGGGAAATAGAGCTGATTCTCCCTTTAATATTGAGCTGTCTATTAAATGAAATTGGGTTGATCCATGCCTGCAAGCTGACCAGAAATGAAAATTCAAGTTGGATAGTTCAGGCATATATATTGTCAAATAATGGTCAATTATTTTTAAAAGCATTAATGTAATGAGAACAGCTGAAATAATCATAAACTGGCTCAATATTGTGGGGAAAGGTAATAGGCCAAGTTGTCATTGCTGTGAAGTAAAGTAAAGGTAAAGGTTTCCCTTGCTCGAAAGCCAGTCGTATCCGACTCTAGGGGTCAGTGCTCATCTCTGTTTCTAAGCTGAAGACCCAGCGCTGTCTGCTTCTGCAGACATTTCCATGGTCATGTGGCAGGCATGACTAGACACCAGAGCACATGCTGTGAAGTAGTGACATTAAATTTAAAAAAACTGCATCTAAAAGTATTTGTTGTGAACTATGTATTTAATGATGTTCTGATCTTACTCTTCTCCTAGGAAGTTTAGGAGAAACTTCATAACCTTTCTCTACTGGGACAGAGATGGGCACTCAATCCATAATGCAGTACACGGGTCTTGAGCTGCCAACTTATCAGCCTTCCAGTTAACAAGGCGAGCTTCTTAACCACTGAGCCACTGCAGCTCCTTTTTTGGGAAAGTGAAGAAGAGGGAAAACCATGGGTGTTTTCTTGGAATTATATTTTCCTCAATTTATTTCCTCCAGTAGGTCAGTAAACATTGTCTTCTATGATTAGTAAGCAAAATCATCCCACATCTATCCCTGCCCCATAACACTTAGTGCACTGTCCAGGCAGCCCACAAATTAATTAGCAGTTTGCCCCACAAATGTTGGGTATTCATTTTATCAACCTCAGAAGGATGGAAGGCTGAGTTAGCCTTGATTCCTCATCAGGATCAAACTCACAACATTTAGGTTGCAGTACAGCAGTTTAACCACTGCACCAGCAGGACTCCTGGTGTTAGTATGGAAATAACAACCACTGTGTAGAATGGGTCAGGCTGTGAGAGAGTGATCCATTGAATTTTTATGACTCAATAGAGAGACCAGAACTGTTGTCTCCCAAATTTTATGCCAAGAATCTAATCACTGTAACCATCCACAAGGGGAACAAATTTTGTTTAACATTTGCTTAGAAGAACGGCTCTCCAGCCTTGAATCCTACAACAACCTACAACTCCGATAAGCCTTGACCATTGACTTTTCCACCTATGAGTTCTGGAGTTTGTAGTTCAGGAACATCTGGACCTCTACATTTGGGAACCACAGCCTGAGACACACCCAATTCTCCTTGTATGTCATGTGAGATCTGGTCAAGGTGCTCCATCCTGGCTCAGGATCTCCAGGCCCTTGTTCCAGTAGCTCCCTGTTTCCAGTTGAGTTGTGTGCCAGCATACCCCACGGGAGCAATGTCCCCATTTGCTCTTGGATTACTCTGGCAGTCGGCTACCCACATATATCATGCTGGGCAGCTTTTAGGCCTCTCCTGATCACTGACTGAGCTGGACAGCTTTGCAATTCCATCTGTAACTCTTGGCAAGGGCCTTTCCCCTGCCTTCCATCTGGATCCCAAGAAGACAAATGTGTCTAGTCTTAATTATTAAACAGCTACAGAAGAATGGAGAGCAGGCAGCTTTGTGGTGCAGCCCATGCATTGCATATAGATTTTGAGAGCTATAGTAAGAAAAGTAACTTGCCCAAACTTTGGTCTAGATGGAACATGGGGATATACTTCTGATCAGGTCAGGCCATATGGCTTTCTAGACCAGTACTGTATGATATGGTGGCTCTCAACCTTTTGTCTTCTTGATGGTTTGGATTTCAATTCCTAGAAGTTCCAACCAGCATGACCAGTGCAAAGGGATTCTGGGAGTTGGAGTCTAATCTTCTGGAGGAAGGTCAAAAATTAAAGACTACTCATCTGTCTCACAGAAAGGGAAGGTCTTTGGTATCAACTTTCTACCTGAGATCTTTAGAACTGCAAGTGGTATA
This sequence comes from Furcifer pardalis, assembly GCA_030440675.1. Classification (NCBI taxonomy): domain Eukaryota; kingdom Metazoa; phylum Chordata; class Lepidosauria; order Squamata; family Chamaeleonidae; genus Furcifer; species Furcifer pardalis. Next base: position 38,596,459 of record CP126898.1, read on the forward strand.
GATTGAACATTGGCCCTTTGGCATCCAAAGTGGCTGGTCTTATTTAGTTAGAGACCTCCCCCACAACTTATTCCAGCCTCATACATGCATACCCTTTAAGGTACACCTTGAAATAAGGATTTCCAGGTTGGTTCCTGCCCATCTCCTCAATGTCATTGCATTAAAACTTAGCTTGGGGTTGAGTTCCAAGCCAAGGGAGTGATTAACTCAAAAAGAGCAGAGGGAGTTGCATGAAGATGGCCCCTATCATTGACAGTGGAAGTCAAACTTTCCCTTGTAGGTGTACCTCTGAGGCATAGGTTACAGCATGGGTTCCCATCCTAAGGTCCACAGGCTGGATCCAGGCCGTGGTACCATTTCGTGGGCCTGCCCCACCCTTCCAAGGGCATTTGAGAAACAAAATGGCCACCTCCTTGGAAGCTATTGTGACAAAATGGCTGCCTCCATCATGCAGGTGGAGCAAAATGGCCCTCCTGTCCTTGAAGCTGACCTGGCCCCCAGCTTGAAAAGTTTGGGAACCCCTGGGATACAGGTTCCATTGCGTCTAGCCAGGATGGCCAAATAGCTGCTCCAACTATTTTTGGGAGTAAAAAAGATGGATGAGGCATGGCATAGAAAAAAAAAATCTGCAGTTGAAATCTCAGTGTAGGTAGAAACCCACTGCACTAACTTCGTCCTCTCTCTCAGCCTTAACCATTGCTATCACCCTTTATCTTGAGTATAAGAATAATGACCTTGGTCTTCTTTAAATAGTGGTTCTGTTTATCTCTCTTCCACCTTTCTTCCCAGGAGCTTCAGGCTACGCTTCAGACTTCAGGAAGAGTGAGCCAACTTTGGCTGGGTATCATCCTCCCTCCCTCCTCCCAGCCCAAAATCTCCAGAAAAAAAAAGATCCTTTGTTCTCAAGTGCCTGGCAGTGTTGCAAAACTGTACACCAAGGAATTAGCATTGCAAAATATAGTGATCAAGCTTTATTACAGCTGTTCTTTTTTCCCCACACCACCACCTCCAAAAGGGTGACAGCCAGGTCTTGCTGTAGGGAAGGAAGGAAGGGAAGAGAGTTTTAACACTTTTTAGAAGCAAACACAGGTCTCCTCATTCAGGAACAGTTCAAATTTCCACCTGTGACCTGCCCTCCTGCCAGCTAATGCCAGGCAGACTTGGCTCAGAAAAGTTGATTTGTGACCACTAGAACAGTTCCCAAGCCATGCCCAAGCACATTGGCCCATCATGAATGGGTGGGTTCAGGGAAACCCATTTGCAGCGACACATAAATCAGTAAGATAATAAAATGCTCCTCTGAGCCTAAGTGGCAGGAGGCATGTGTGGTATCTCTGCATGATTCACTGGCCTGATCTTATTACCACTTTGCAAGCAGTCTCCATTGGAGAAGGCTAATTCTATGTCAGGTCTCATTGAGATAATTCCGTTCCTTGTAGTAGACATGTAGACATGCAGCAGAATTGCCCCTACCCCCAAAGAGAGTCTCTGGAGGAATCACTGATCTTTACCCTAATGATATCAGCCAACGACGTAGTCATTTGTGGCATTGCAAATACAACTTTCAGTTGTATTTGCTTGTGTTATTGCTGTCTTGGAAATTCTTCCTCCTCACATCTTCTTTTCTTCCAAAGAGATGGTTCCTTTTCACCCTGATACATAGAAATACAGTCCCCTAGGCTTACCATGCTTTTATATTCGCCCCTGGATGACTGGGAAATTGAATCTTCCCAGTGTTGAGAAGAGCATCTCAGGAAAAACACTGTGATTTCTGAGCATCATGCCAAGCTGTTCCCAAATAGGTTTCCCTTCTTTCTTCTCAAAATGGTGACATTCCGTGATCATGGATATAAGATAAATATAATATAAATTTATATTATATATAAAACCTTCTCGTAATAGTAAATAAAAACACAAGGAAAAAACACAGGAAATAGCCAGATGTACCCCTCAAAACCTCTGAAAAAGTTGAATTTTCAGGTTGCATCAGTGAAGTGAAGTTTTCATTTCAATTCAAGTAACAAAATATATTTTTAAAAAAGTTTGGGGAAACACCCAGAAACAAAACAGTGAAATGTAGTTTTTAGGCCACAGGTTCCCAACCTTTTCAAGCCAGGGGCCGGGTCATGCTCTCTCGGTCAGCTTTGAGGGCCAGATGGTCATTTTGTCCTGCCTACACAATGGGTGTGGCCATTTTGTCCCAACAGCTTCAAAGGGGTGGCCATTTTGTTTCTTGAATGCCTTTTGAGGGGGGCACATGAAATTGCGCCAGAGGCCAAATCTGACCCACAGGCCTTAGGTTGGGAACCCCTGTTTTAGGTATTTTAGAAATCACCCTTGAACTTTGAAAATCTGCTATGCAAACTTGCAGGTCATGTGTTGGAATTCTTTCTTCCCTTTTCCATTCATCATCCAATCCCAGGCTAGGGCCACGACTGGCTGCCAGAGAACTGATCTGGCCTTATTCATCTTTCCTTAGCTCTCAGAGTGATTTTGGCTAAGCTTTGTAGTGAGAGGGTGGGGGTAGGGCAGAGGGGGGGGGAGAGAGATCCTTTTATCCCCCTGACCACCAAAGAAGGGGTCAGCTACACATTAGACATGGCCACCTGGGCAGATAATAGACTAAGCAGTCGAACAATGGGGTTCTGGGCACCAAAACAGGACAGATTTGTTCTCCTAAAAGCAGCTGGAAACATCCCACAAAGACCAGTAAGAAGAAGAAACAAAGGCTTAAGACGGGGTGACCAAACTTTCCAGGCCATGGGCCGGTCATGTGTTTCCTGCCACTAGAAGCAGAAATAAAACAAGCCTTGCAATATGTTATTTTAGAAACAGGATGAGATAGATTTAAGCTGCCATTTTCTCTGCTTAAACTAAGGGTGCCCAAACTATGGTCTGTGGGCCGGATCTAGCCTCTGACGCCAATTCATCTGGCCTGCACAAATCTCACCGCTCCCTTCTGCTTCTGGGAGTGACGAGGGTAGCACAGGCCATAGTTTGGGCACCCCCTGGCTTAAGATATGGAACATTGGGTTTTCATTTGCTTTAAAAAGCCCAGTGCATTTTAGCCGCATCATATTTTGTGGCTTTCATCAGGGCCTATTATAAGAAGGAGCACATTCAGCACCGTAATAATATATCTCTCTAACGATGAGCTAAAAATGTTAAAAATCATATGCATAGTTGTAACATTTTTAAACGTGCCAGTAAAGGAACGATAAATGCCGCGATCTCTGGCAATCTGTTTCCCAGATTTTAGTCAGCAATGTCTAGTGATCTCCTGCAATGAAGGTCCTATATTAATAGGTCATTCTCCTATTACAGCTGTTTGTTGTTTGGTTTGCTTTCTCACTTGGAGAGAAGCAGATATTTTCAGGGTCGCTGCTGACTCAGCCTGCAATACCAGAGGCTGAAAGACCTTCGTGTAAAACCCATTTTTCGTTGCCTTGAGAGAGTTGCCCTTTCTTCCAGACTTTCCTTTGTCCTTCCTTGTTCCTTGATCCCAAAGTACTCCAAGAGTCTCGACTTTGTCCACTTTTACATTTCATATCCTTAAGAATCTGAAACTTGCTTGATTTTAGCTAGAGTCGAGTTTTAATGGAAATCTTACAAAACTCCTTCTAATTACCTTTAAGGCATTTGATAGCACTCTTCACATTCCTGAAAGATAATGTTGCGCCCACCTCAGCTGACTCAGGTCCAACCTAATGGCAATTTCTCGGAGATCTGGCTTCCATTTTATGACTTATTGTTCTCCTGTCTGCATCAATAAAGAGGAAAGGGCCAATAATAATGGGCTGAAACTAAAGGAAGCTAGATACAGGCCGAATATCAAGAGAAACATCTTAGCTGTTCGAGCAGTACAACAATGGAACCCATGACCTCGAGAAGTGGTGAAGGCTCCAATGCTGGAGGCATTCAAGACAAAGTTGGGTCTCCATCTGTCAGATGTCCTTTGATTTGGGTTCCTGCATAGAGAAGGGGGTTGGCCTAAAACAGGAATTCCTAACAATTTCATGTGCTCCCCTGCCCCTCCAAGAGCATTTGATAAACAAAATGGCCATCCCTCTGAAACTGATGGGACAAAATGGCCACCTGCAGGGCAAAATGGCAAGCCAGCCCTTGAAGCCTACTGAGAGAGCATGACCCGACCACTGGCTTGGAAAGATTGGGGACCCCTGACTTAAAAGTCCCTTCCAGCTCAGTGATTCTAGATTGTGCTGGAACTGCATTTAGTAAAATATCCTTCTGCCTCTTGGTCCCTTTGGGGCTAAGATTCACAGTCCCTTTCACACCTCTTTGACCTCTTTTCCTTTCCAAATGTATTAGGACAGAGCTCTGGTGGTGGTAGTGGTGGGGGTGGGGGTAAGCACAAGGGGAGTTGCCCAAGAGGAACCTTCCATTTGTTGGGGTGTCAGTTGCACAACTTGTTATGCAGCCAGTTGTGCAATAAAACACCCAGAGGAGGAAGAACTGCTTGCTCAGTGACTGTTCTAGTCATGTGTGTGGATTTTTCCTGGCAGGATCCTGGCCTTAGTTTTTTGAAGTCTCCTAAGATGTTTTGTTATATGCTCAGAATGCCTTCTAAGCCATATTTTCATGCGAAGAGTAAACTAGACCTCTCCCAGCCACAAAGAGTGGGACGGATGTGCACAGAATCGATGGAGGCCCATTTTAATCATTATTGTGAAAGTGTCAGGACTAATTGCCATCCTTTGAACATTAATCTCCTTGACTGGTCCCCCATTAATCAATGCAATCCATGAGAGTCACATAGAGATGGACCTCATTACACCTTGGTGGAGTGAGTGTGGAAGAGAAGATAGGTATAAAATGGGAAATTCTGGTCATCAGAGAATGCTCTGTGAAACCTCTAAATGTTACTTATGTTTTACTTCCCCACTCCTAATAATAGAATGATCCCCAGTGTGGCATAGTGGACTCAAGAGGACTGGGTTCAAATCCCTGCTCAGTGATGAGAACTCTGAGAGGGTGGAACTGGTAAAGCTACTCGTAAACATATCACTTACCTTGAAAGCCTTGTTCCATCAGTACCTGTATAACAATTATATAACAATGAAATAACAATCATCATCATAGAACTGCAGAGCTAGAAGAGACCATGGTTCACCAAGACCAGCCTCTTAAACCCCCCACCTCTGACTCTACAGCCAGATATCTAAACCTTTGAGTTACCCAGAAGTTGTATACTGTACTTTTGTTCAAATATTTAAGCACTGTTGAGCTAGTTAAAAGTTTGCCTTTATTTGGCCACAAATCTTTGAGTTCTGTACCAGTTTGTTTGGAAGGGTGGGGTTGGGTTTTCTCTTCATTGGAGGTTCAGCCCAGGTCCTATTTCCCATCCAGACTCCAAGGGACGTCTTGTGGCTTATGAGAAGAGTATGTCCATCTGGAGATCTTTCAGAGGACTATATGAATAAATAATTGGATTGTATGAATAAATAATCGATCCAGCCATTCCTGCATCCGGTGTCTGGGAGCTTTAGCAGATGGAGAGTAAAGCCCATCGGTTGTCTAGATGAGTCCTGTCAAAGTACAATTGGTATCTGTTACAAAACATAGTAATTGAGATTATTTATTTATTTATTTGATAGTTTCTATCCTACTTGTCCAGCCAAGAGCAAAACCAAGGGTCCTCAACTTTTTAAAGCCACAGGCTGGTTCATGCCCTCTCAGACAGTTGGTGGGCCTGACTGCCATTCCCCCTGCTGCCACCGCTGCCGATGGGACCATCCTGAGCCTCCACCATCCCCCCCCCCGGCTTGCTGACGCCGCCGACGCCGCCGACGCCGCTCCCTCCCGGCCCCCGTCACCGGCCGGGAGGAGGATTAAAGGAGCCTCCCTGGGCCAGGGGAGGCCCGAAAACGCCGCCGCCGTCGCGCAAGACGCCGCCAATGTCTTGTTGGACTTTGTTGGACTCTCCCTCGGCCAGCCGGCCTCGAAGGGAGAGAACCTGGGGGTCTTGGGTGGTGATAGACTGAGGGCTCTGGGGGGGGGGGGCTTTGGTGGGATATTGTTTATTGTTCTTTTGTTATATTGTTTTTTGTTTACTATGGAAGCCGCCTAGAGTCAGGTTCGCCTGAGCGAGGCGGGGTATAAATTTAAAGAATAAATAAATAAATAAAATAAATAAATTCCCTGCTTACCGGCTTGGAGGAACTGCATGGCGTGGGTGAAGGAGGGGTCCAGGTTGTCTGTCTCATCTGTGCTTGGCCAGAGTGGCTCCTGGGAAAGACACAGGCAGCCACATGCATCTGTCGCTTCTGCCACCACCTCAATCCTTGTCCCCTCCGCTTGGTTTGGCATGTCCTTAATGGCGCTCTGCAGCAGGGCGGATGTTATAAGCCTTACAACATCCATCCTGCTATGGAGTACCATTAGGGCCATGCCAAGTCAAGTGGAGGGGGGAAGGATTGAGGCAGTTGTGGTGGAAGCAGCGACTGGAGTGAGGGTGTGGACTTGATTAAATTGTATTGTGGGCCAGATCCAGCTCATGGGCTGTAGGTTGAGAACCCCTGAGGTAGGCCATGAATTCCATGGCCAAGTGGAAATATGAACCAGAGTCTCCTGACTCCATCCTGTGGAGTCCTGAAATCTGTAGTCCAAGAAAATGCATAGAACTCTTTGTTAAAATTCACAGGGACATACAAGGACCCTCCAACATGAGATACTATGTACTGCACCATCCTACAAATCTCAGAATCCCATAAGGTGTAACCATAACAAAGTGGCATCCATGTGCTATAGAACTGTAGATGCAATCCTGGTATGCCTTGTGGAAGAATTACGAAGAATAATAGACCAGGAAAGGTGATGGACTGAACTATATGCTATTTTGTCAGGAAACAAAAGCAACTCCCTGCAATGTAGGAAGCCAGCATGGCAAGCAGTGAAGATAACACAGGATCTGTCCCTGTTCTGTTAGTGGCATACATAGTGATGTTTTAAATTTCTATCTTGGCATGCCTTCTAGGTAGCATCAAGACCCTATTCACCTTCCTGTACTGCATGTCTAGACCATGTCTGGGTCCTTTCACAATCCCACGCCTGGAGCGAGGTGCAGAAGTTGTGGCTTGCGCAGGTCCACTTTGGATGGATAATATCTTGTTTGCCCCCCAGGGGATGGGATGGGAGGGACACTGTGTCACTTCTTTCGGGTTGATTCCCTCTTTGCCGCTCGATTGCGTCGTCGGCTTGTTGGGACTTGAAAAGTGTATGTGGAATGGAGGCCTGAAATCAACAGGGAATAGTTGGTCTGCCTTGCAGGAAGAGTAAAATGCAGGCAGAACAACTTGCTGGTTTTTTTTAATTATTGGCCAATAACCTAATCTGGATCGAGAGCCATATTTAACAAACCCATGCAATGTATCACCTCACTTCCCCAAAGTCTTGCAGGAATGGCACTTTCTTTCTTTCTTCTCCATCTTGGAGGTTCTTCAGAGATTCTGGGACCCACCCTGGTCCTGGCAAATAGGGTCTCATGCCCTCCTCTTTGTTACTTCTGGGGCACTTGGGAACCCACCCACCCATTGAGGAGGGTGGGATGGCATTCTTTCAGAGGGGCACGTTGAAGCCTGAGTTGTGGGGAACGGAGAGAAAAAAGGGGCTTGATTGGAGTTCATTGCCTCAGGTGCTGTCATGTGGCTAACTAACCTGACAACCCTGAGGACTGACAGGCTTGGGTGCCAAAGTCCACAGGGATGGGTGATGGTCCCCAAGTGGATTTAAATCCATTTTGATGGAGGGCAGCAGCTTCACCAATCCTGGCCTGGGGCTCAGGGCCAGAAAGTGACATGCGCAACGGAATTAGTGATATGGGTGTCATGCTGCGATGTGGAAGGCAGATGAAAGGCTCCTGCATTATATTCTCAGGGCAGTCTTCATGCTATGGTTACACAGAAATAGCCTCCTTGACGATTGTGGTATTTTTGAACCACAATTGGGTACACCCTGGTAAAAGTAACCTTGTGTTGCTGGCTAATCTTTCTCACACAAGGTCATGTGAAAGGAAATGCGGAATGGACTCACCAAAAGGTGGCTTCATTTATCAGTTTCACATCTGGCCTAGACATGGAAGAAGAAGAAGACGTAGAGAGCTTCCTGAACCAACTACTAATGGTCACCCTTGCTCGAAAGCCAGTCATATCTGACTCTAAGGTTCAGTGCTCATCTCTGTTTCAAAGCCGAAGAGCCAGCACTGTCTGTTTCTGCAGATGTTTCTGTGGTCATGTGGCAGGCATGACTAGACACCGGAGCATACGGAATACTATTTACCTTCCCACCGAAGTGGTCCCTCTTTATCTACTTGCAATTTCTTGCTTTCGAACTCCTAGGTTGGCAGGACCTGGGTCAAAGATGGAAGCTCATTCCGTCCTGCAGTATTCGGGCATCAAACTGCTGACCTTTTGCCTTCCAGTCAGCATCTTAGCCACTTGAGCTGCTGCAGTCCCCTGACTACTAGACAGGAGTAAGTAGCCCCTGTCACAATTAGCTCAATAATCATGTCAGCTATATCCAGTTTCCTCCTCCACCCCCTCTCCCAGCCCTGTGCAATAAAGATAAATATTTCAGACATACCTTTGCATCAGAACCTGGAATGTCATTTCTTTAGAAATTATTCTTTTTCCTTGAAGCAGAATTCACTGTTGTGACTTGTTGCAACTGGGGGTGAGGTGGTGGAGGAGATAACTTGGTACATTTGCTTCCTCTGCAGTTTAGTAAGTTTTCATTATCTTCTATTAATCTTTCAGGGAGGCTGGCATTTACTTTTGGAATTGATAAGCGAGAGGTGTAAAATGTTGAGGGGAAAACAGTCGTCCGGAAATGGCCCTGAAAACGGCTTTTTAAAAACCCTTGCAAAGCAGCTTCTTGAAAGTAACTGGGAAATGTTGCTCTCTGCATCATTCAAATAATGCCGATCTTTTTCTGCGCTGCTGCTGCTTTGGATGTATCACTTGGTAATAGCTCAGTGAGTTTGGTATCTAACAATGGAGCCAGAGGTTGGACGTTTGATCCCCCAGAGGTGCCTCTAGGTAGAAGAGCCAACCTGTATAGCCCCAGGTTCAAGCTGCACAGTTCCTGGATGCCCCCCAATGAAGGGAATGGTAGACCTCTTGTGCATATTCTCAACCTAGAATGCCCTGGAACAACTTGCCATAAGTCAGAATTTCTCTCAGTTTATTATATTTCCTTCCATCTCTATCCAGCTGATATTTCCTGATGTAGTTCCTTCTAAACAGTGGCCCTTCCATGGCTCAGTATCCAGCTATAGCAATGTTTCTCAATATGGACCCTCAGGGCCCACAGGGAGACTTCAATTCCGAGATGCCTAAGTCAGTACATTGGCTGATCAGTGCTTTGGGAATTGGCTTAGGCTTTTGGGAATTGAAATCCAAGAACCTTAAGGCAGTCTTTTCCAAACTTTGGTTCTTGGATTTCAATTCCCAGAAGCCTAAGTCAGCACATTGGCTGTTAAGTGCTTTGGGGAATTGACAAAGGTTTTTGGGAATTGAAGTCCCAAAACTAAAGGTTGGGAAACACTACCTCTTCCAAAAAAAGGAGGATGTGTCCCACCCCCCCACCTCCCAAAAAAGGCTGTACATCAGGGTACGGATGCCACCGTGCTGTGCCAAACTTACAAGCTTTTCCCATACAACCTTGAGACATTTTGGCCAGTCTAATGCCCTTTCTTAGGGCTGGGTCTAATGCTGATTTTTTTTTAAACAGCTTGCGGCTGAAATCCTTTACGATGCTGCAGACGAAAGCTGCGTGTTCTGGGTCAGGCAAAACACTTGAGGAATTCTAGGGGAAGGTTTTAAAAAGTGTGATAAGGTTAGAAAAATGGTCCAGGCTTGTCTCTGATATCCTTTCAGAGTGCTGGTTTTTAAGTCTCTGCAGTGATAAAGTGCCTTAAAGATATAGGGTGTGTGGGCACAGCAGAAAAATGACTTTCTTTTTAGGGTTTTTTAAAAACATTTTTTTAAAAAAAGCTAGTGAGTAATGGGTACATTCCTTTGCAAGCTAGGACAGACCTCTTTCCCCTCTCACACACCAAAACCTTCCTTGTTTACCCAACCCAGGTCCCAATCCTCCATCACTCCAGGAGATTTGTGTTCTTGGGGGCCTTTTCCCCTGCTCTTTTTCTTTCTGTTCACCTGGTTAGCTGGACAAGTTAGGACAAGAGCCCCATTTTTCAAGTTGGACAACCGTTGTTCCTCCTCTGGAGAGCAAAAGTGGGGTGGATTTTCAAGAAGAACAAAGCAAAAAGAAAACAATGCATGCACACAAACACACACGCACACAATGTTGTCAGGCTAGGTTGGGAGAAAGAGGCAAAGGTGTATCTTCTGGAACCTGGGAACAGAGGGATGGGTTCCAACCTGCTGGGAACTCCCGTAGGCCGTGAACTCTTCCATACCTCCCTCGGTTGGAAAATGGAAGGGAAAGACGAGAGATTAATTTTTAATTGTGATTTTTAAGCCAGTACTCAGCAGATCTAGCACCTTTTCAGAATGTGTGCAGAGAGACAGGTTGGTCCAGTTCAGCCTGCCTCACGCTGTTCGAATGATGCTCCCAGTCATCCTAGCATCCCACGTAATTATGGGAACTGGAGCCCAACAAAGGTATCTATAGGCCAATCCTGCACTAGGTTGCCCCTCTCTGGATCTACAATTACTTCTGCCTCAAGGGCCGTGGCTTTCAGTCAGATGGGAGCCATGGAGGTCAAACTCAAGGGATTGATTCATTTAAGGGTGGCCAACCTTGGTGCTCCAGGTGTTCTTGAACTTCATTTCCCAGAAGCCCAAGTCATCTGGTGTGCTGACTTGGGCTTCTGGTGATTGAAGTCCAAGAACATCTGGAGCACCAAGGTTGGCCACCCCTGATTTAAGGTGTAAAGGAGCAGCTGTTATCCTTTCGGTTGTTGTTGGTCGACATCTGACCTAGCAATTATAGCCAGTGTTGGTTGTCAGCTTGTCCAATCATGGTCTTCTGCCTGGGTTAGATCAAACGATTGTAGGAAACATGCATGCACATTGATGTACACACACATTTGCCTCTAGAGTGTTTATTTCGAAGTGGCAGGGGAGAAATGATGTGAGAAGACAATGAGAATAATTTTTGAGGTGGCACAATTAAGCAAAATTACATGAATAAGGTTTTAACACGAGGCAAATTGCACACAGTTATAAGAGTTGCTTCTTTGTTGCATGGACTTTTGCAGATCATAATTCCCAGAGAAGGTTTTTGCATCTGTTTAAACTTGTTCTCTTGAGTGGACTTTGTTTCTGAAATGGCAAGGTTGCTAGTTTTGCACAGAGAGAATTTGTACAAACTGTAGATTTCCTGGTGGGGCCGGGGTGAGGAAATTAGGGAATGTGGGGAGGAGAATAACCATTCCTTTTCTGACTCTTGTTGAGGCGGAGTGGAACTGAGAATCCACAAAGACTGGGCATTTCTCATTGCGAGTGTGTTGTCAGGTGGAGACAACAGAGATAAATGAGAATGAAGAATTTTTGAGGAGTTTGAGTTAGAGATGTAAAGGATTGCGCTTGTCTCATCCCCGCAACTTGGTTTTTCCATGGTTTCTAAAACGAAAATGGTTAGGAAGGATGAGAAAATGAGGGGCCAGTTTTTCGGTCCAGGACCCATTTTAGGTTGCTAAGTAACCAGACAAATTTCTGGACTCATGGACTCCCTTAGCCTTCAGCATCATTAAGGAAGCTGTATCAGGCCGTGGGATGGTGATGGACTAGATTTGGGTCTGTGGATCTTTTTCATGTTCTTTCTCCATCTGGATTTTATCCTCCTGCCTGTCTTGCAAAATCTACCTCTTCCCCCCCCCCCGCCATGAAAAAAGATGTTGTACTGAGATTCCCCCTTTGTAGCTTCCGCTAAGGTCAGCACCGCCTTTTGTTCTCGTCGCAGGAAGAACAGAGAGGCAAAACGCAGTCAGGCGAACAAACAGAGCTGCTCTTGTGACAATCCTTTTAATCTTACTTGAATGCTTAAATCTCTCCCACCACAACCCCCAAAACCCCTGGAGTTCCAAATTTCATTTCTGGGCTGAACGAATTCCCCTCTTCCATCTTTTCCTCCATTGCAGTTTCCCCCTTGATACACCCCCCTCAATATTTTATGACCTAAAGCAGGGGTGCCCAAACTACGGTCACAATGACTCGGGGGCCAGATGCAGCCCCCAACACCAATTCATCTGGCCCATAAATCCCTCACGGCTCCCAGAAGTGGAAGTAAAATGCTACCATATGGACATGGTTTACTTCTGTTTCCAGGAGGAATGAGGGCTTTGCAGGGCACTGGCATTGGGGGCCGCATCTGGCCCCTGGGCCATAGTGACCTCTTCCCTGAACCACATGACTGGCCCATGGCCTGAAATGTTTGGGCATCCCTGACCTAAAATAATAAAAAGGTTAAAATTTTACATCCAGTGGACTCTTGAGAATAGCATCATGTTAAATGTCTTCTGTGACGGCTGCTGCATGTTGATTACCCACCACCACCCATTCCCCTATTATAAGATAATCTTTCAAATGGTGCTTATGAAATATCTAGGTCGCTTTTCTGTTATTAAAGACTCATCCACCCATTGACAAAGTAAATATTCCTGCTAGGCAGCCCAAATACCTGTTTCCGTACCTCTTTTCAAAATCAAGCTCTTTAGCTACTGTATCACGTTCAGAGAAGCTAAAGATTAAGAACGATGACTGGAGCTTGCAAGAACATGTTGCAATATAACCTGCTCGCTTTTCTTGCAACAAGAGCTCTCCCGGTTAGAAATTTAGATGAGATATTGTGGCCCACCATCACCCAAATCCTTAATTTCCAGGGTTGCTGAATACACTGAGTCCTCACAGAGGATTTTGCCCTTTGCGATTTCTGTCCTTCACCCCTTAAAGTTTTGGTTTGATTGTTTGCTCATCAGTTTGACTTTCTGTCAACTTGTCACCACTATTCTAGCCAGGTTACCCTGTTATGGTAATAAAGTAGACCCTACTGCCAGTGGTTAACTAACCTGACAACCCTGAGGACTAACGGCCTTGGATGGTGTAGTCTGCAGGGATGGTCCCCAAGTGGATTAAATCCCACTTGAATCCATCTTGATGGATGGCAGCAGCTCCATCAAAGCTGGCCTGGGGCAGAAGAGGACTTTATGTGCCAAAAAGGCTCAGGACAAGAAAGGGACTCGAGGAACTTGATCAGTGGTACGGGTATAACGCTGTAATCCAGAAGGCAAATGGAAGGACACTGCATTATATTGTTACCAAGACAATCTTCACGGCTGAGCGCCATGAGGATAGTCAGTATTCAGAATCAGATACGGCACTTGAAGAAAAAGAACACGCATGGGTCTTTGCAGGCCCTGTTTGACGGGAGGTCCCTTGGCACTGAGCCACACTGGATTTTAGTATTGCAATTGTCGGTGCTGTGTAGGACTCAAAAAATAAATGTAAAGAATGCCTTTCATGGGTCTCAGAACAAATTCTGAGCTCCCCCAAATATTCTGAAATTTGCTAGATCTCTCCAGTTGAGTATGCAAACCACAGGATCCTGGGAAGCCGTTTTGCTGGTTCTTCCCTTGTTACCCCTTCAGGGCAACTCCGTTGCTTAATGGGAAGGAAATATTCCTATTTTTAGCTGACCAGCCTGGGAGAATATCACCACCCAGTGTAGGAGTGATTTGTCACTAATCGGGTAGTAGGTATGTATGTATATTCAGTACTGTGCTAAAACATTTACACAGTACTGTATGTACAAACCAATAAACACCATTTCTATTATAGCAACTCAACTTTTTCCTTTTTTCTTTCCCTTCCTCTTCAATTTCTTTTTCATCTTTGTGCAAAATGCAATTTCTACCAGTTACACAGGGGTTTTTCTTCCACCGTTCATGTGGTGGTGGTGGTGGTGGGGTCTTGACATAGTGTGATTTTGGGAAATTTTAATTGCACACAAAAGAGAAATTAAACTATGACACATCTTCCACAAAGCTGAGCTTGGCTTTCTTTGCAAACAGCTGAAGTGTCACGATTTCTCCATGAATTGTGGGGGTTGCCATTCCATGCAGAACTTTATTCCAGAGTTTGGAAATTTTTTTTGCTTTGTTTGATGGGTGAAGCATTCTAGAAGTTGCAGTCATTTTAAAAAACAGGAGTTTTTCCAGTGCTAGAATTGACTCCTTTATTAGAGAACTCCTTGTTGCTTCATTAAAGTCCAGTGTCATGTCTGCTTGCTTTCATGGAAAGTTCCAGCAATTAAAACAGGTTTGTTTTAAAGCAATTACATCTGTGTCAAGAGCAGCTCCCCCGGTGGCTTGAGCTAGAGACTGGAAGGTTAGGTTTCGATACCCAAGAGCTGCACTTAGGAACATGAAAGGAGCCTCATTCAGGCATCCCCTTAAAATCCTTTCAGCCCAGAATAATCTCTGACCAAATTTATTATTATTATCTGTGTCAAGAGCTTTTCAGCCTAAATTTGGCATGCATTTAGATTTCTGACCCACTGGCTTGACTCAAACTAACACTTTTGCAGGACAGGCATATGTATATATAATTTCCATTTAGCATCAGGCCATGAGGCTCACATCAGTTGTGGCCCAGCATGGATAGAATGAGAATTAACCAACATTTTCCCAATCAGATGCAAAGCAAACCTGAGTTTGGGCCAGCAGGTTGTGGACACTCGGTGGACTCGCAATGTCAGGAGAGCTTGTGACACCTTTAAGTGGCTTTTGATTTAAACCAGAGAAAGCCCAATGAGAAACCAGGCTTAGCTTACTGACCTAGTTGTGGCACAGTCTCGGAGCGACCGAGACAAGCAACAGTGGCAAACAGTATGGACAAAGACCAAGGACCCTGCCAGAGTCCGAGAGATCATTTATTTATTTATTGTCTACAGTAAGCACCGGGGTATGGGCTTCTCTCTTTCCTAATCGACTTGCCTCGAAGTCATGAGCCATCATGCTGTTATGCCTGAGAAGAATGTATTTCCTTTGCCTTCATACTGTGGAAGATATTAGAAAACCTAAGGTGGGTTTTCAAGACAGATGTCTGTCACTTCGATTGGGGATGAGGAATGTGTAGAGTTGGACCTCAACTCCCATCAGCCCAGCTGAAAGATCATACCCTTCTCATCCCTGTCTTTGAATGTTTTTGAAAGAATATCTCTCCGCATGTAGCTTTTAGCTCCATACATGCTTCATCATTGTAGAGCAGGTCTTCCTCAACATGATCAAGAAAAGAATCAGTGATACTGATGACACAGGTAGGGCCTTGAGGTTGGATTAAGGGGCTCCCAACCTGAGATCTAATGTTTGCTCCTGGGATTTTGTTTGCCTCCAACGCCCATCATCTTCTAAGCCATCACCCTTGTAGGTTAGAGCAGATGGACTTGAGAACCCTACCATATGTGGAGATCATAAGAAGCTCACTATCTGCTCTGACCAACAACTGCTCTTTAGGATTTTCCCATCCTTCCCATCATCTGATCCTTTTCTTGGTGGACTGCAACACCAAAATCCCCTAATCAGGGAAGTGATATGGCCTGGAGATGTGACCCAGATTTTCTTGAGCTGTACTGGTGGGGACAGAAGGGAGAGGGGGCTTCTCCATATAACCATAACCATTGTGATATTGATGCGGCACCCAAGTTTTGTTGATTTTCAGGCATAGAACTGGAAGGCATGTCCTGGGAAAGGAAGTGGGTTTTGGAATGCCAAATGGGAATTGGGTGGGACCTTGGGGTTTTGCAGCTGTTTTCTTTGCCCATCCCCAGTTGAAGTGTCTGCTTAAGAAGAGGTGGAGGCACAGGAGGTTGTGTTCTCCAGCAGCAGGTCCCAGCCTGTACACTGAGAGCTAGCCAGCACTTGAAAGCCTGCATGTTCCAGCTGGAACCAGGCTGGGTGTGGCTTCCCACAGCCAAAGCAGCTTCAGAGCACTCTCACTACTGAACTTTGGGGGAAGGAGGCCCAAGAGGCATAGCCGGGGGACCCCGGCTCCCATGAGAGTGAAACTGCTCCGCTCTTAATGCCTGGGGACAGAAAGTGGAGGCAAGACCAGGCAGGAGAAGGTGGAAGCCCATGTAGGCAGGGTGGGGAGTCAGGAAGGATAGAGATTCCCACACCTTCTGTTGAGGGGGCCTGATTTCAAGGAAAGCAAAATTAGAAATGGGAAGCCTAGCACGGTTGTATGGCTCCTCTCAGAAGTCGTGGGATTCTCCCCAGAAGCAAAGTTTCCCATCTCGGGGTGAAGAAGCTGACTTGTGCTAAGTTGGGTTGTTGGGTCATTTGTGGGCCATCTAGTGTTGTCTACATGGATCAGCCGCAACTCTCTCAAGTCTTAGACAGGAGTTTCCCTGAACCTAACCTGGAGGTGCCAGGGACTCAACTTGGGGCTTTTGAGAAGTAAACCAGATGCTCAGCTACTGAGGTGCCAAAGAAATATGAACAAAGAGTTGGAGAGAGGTGTCATCTTCTCTCCTCTCCCTGTGAGTCTTACACATACCCACTCATTTGTTTATTTCTTTGCTACCTTAATATCTATTCCTTCTCAGGTGAAACACCCATACTTTGCACAGTCTTGCTCCAAACCAAGCTGTCCTAGCACAGAGTTCTTGCTTAGTTGCTTCTGCCAAACCACATCCCATCACCTCTGAAATTTCTGTAATGGAAAATTATCTAATACAGCCCTGTGTATTGGGCCCTGGAGATGGCAGCATGTCCCAGAATTCATATTTGAAAGAATGAATGGGCGTGCAAGATGGAAGGGTGACTTGTAGGTCTGCCTACAAGTATTTGCTTATTGACCAACACGAAGACTTCGGCTGTGTGTGTGTGTTTGTGTACATGCCTCCTTGCTGCCCAAGACTTGATGCAGGTCTTAGGTTTTGTTAGGCCAGATGCTTGTTCAATATCTTTGTGTTTACTTGTTGGCACCAGATGGAGCTTAGAAATTTGGGAGGAGGAGGAGATTATCAGAGGAGGGATGGCTTTGATGTTCAGAGATCTTTAGAGGGTTAAATGGAAGCTTCTGGCAAATATTGCTTTGATGAATTATGCCTTAGGACTTTCCAAACAAAAGTCAAACAGAGCCTCCATGCAGGGCATGAGGCTATACTTGGGATCCTGACATGTTCCCTGGAATGGCTACAGATCTTCTATAGCCCCATAACTTTATTTGGTCTTAATGGCCTCAAGGAAGGAGTAAAAGATGGCATTTCGGCTGGTAGTTGCCTACCGGCTAGTTCCTCAGCATCAAACACAGAGTCCGGATTATCAACAGATGTGCTAATTGGTTGGACTGATATAGATCGTTCATTTGTGTAAATGACAGGGTACAAATTTTTGATCTTTAAAACTCGGCTTGAATGATAATGGACAACCGTCAAGAGGCTTGCGTGTCCATCATGCGGTTCTAATTTGTGGAGTATCACTCCAGGCGTTGTGACACCGGCAGCTGATTTGTGCTACCTATGATTATGGGGGAAAGGAAATTTTAATTCAGATGGTTTCCCTGACCTTCAATTTAAACTGGATATGACAGTCTTTAAAAACACACGCCAGGGAACAACCATTGATTCAGAGATGTGCATTCGTGTGATAGTTAAGACACTGAAACAGGAACCAGATGGTCCAAATCTGCCTTTGCTATGCTGTATTCTTAGGCAGATTGTTAAATTCTTTTATTCAGTATATCGTTTAGTAATAATACAACCAGCCTACTTTGCCAGGTTGTAGGATGATTGACTGGGCTCATTCCCACTAATAATGGAGTAGTGATAAGTTCTGATGTGCACACAGTTATCATGCTAGTCCAACAAAAGAGTCCAAAACTACAGAAAGCTGGATCAATGCACATCAGGAAATAAGTTCTAGCATACCTTGTTCCAGCTGGTAGGTATTTTACAAAGCCAACAGCTCTTCATTGCTTATTCAGGACCAAACCACCCTCAAACACTTTGCACGACGGGGGCATTCTTCTATACCTGAATGTATCAATGGATGTAGTTTTAAAGTATTTACTAATTTACTTGCAACATGTAGATTTGTCTGCATTTTTTCAAACAACATCTACTTCTATAGCATTGGTTCCTTGACAATTGTCGGGGCAACTGTGAAAAGGGTAACCAGAAGTCAGAACTGACCTGCAGGCATACAATCATCATCTTGCCTTAATTTCCCAATGGAAGCTTGGAGGTTTATGAAAGGGCAATTTGCAACCTTGGCAAGAGAGCATTCTGGTTTCCTTGTCTTCATTCTGCATAAATAGGTTTTTCTTTCTTCTCAGCCAGGGGTGCCCAAACTTTTTGGGCCTCAGGCCGGTCACGTGGTTCAGCGGGCCAGTCATGTGGTTCCTCCCACCAGAAGCAGAAGTAAAACGTGCCTTGCAATCTCTTTTGCAACAGGATGAAATAGATTTTAAGCTGCCATTTTCTCTGCTTAAACCAGGGGCGCCCAAACTATGGACTGCAGTCCAGATCTGGCCCCCAATGCTGCCTGCATCGCTTCTGTAAGCAGAAGTAAAACACACCCGTATGGGCCTGCTGTACTTCCGCTGCTGGGAGTGACGAGGGCAGTGCGGGCCGGATGAATTGGCACTGGGGCCGTATCCAGCCGATGGGCCATAGTTTAGGCACCCTTGTTATACAGCAATGGGTTTATCTGGCACTCCCTCCCTTTCTCTCTCTGCCTCATGAACGTTTTTTTAGATTAGTTCTCCCTGCCACAAGCCAGAGCTTCCCTCCTCTCATGTCAAAATTTAATCAAACAGAACATCAACAAGCAGCTCTTAGCAAGATATCCCAGGCCCTGTGGGGGTACCGGGCTTGCCTCCTCCTTGGCCTGCTTTTTCCACTGATCCGAGGTAATTAAAATGGCTTAACGGCCCTATAAGCCAAGCAGCTGCCTCCAGACAGGCTTGCCTGGCTACACAGGAGACCTTGCGTTTCTTGAAAAGGAAAGAGAAGGAGGAAGATGGAGAGAGAGAGAGAAAGACCTGATTCAACTGATCTCAGGATAGCGAAGGGGGACAAAATGGTGATGTGCCTTAAATGGTGAGGAATTTGGAGAGAGGAGGGAAGATTAAAAGGCCTCGATATCAAAGGGAATGGGTGGAAAATTTCAGGGGTGAGATAGAGAAGGTGCAGGTTTTCAGGAACTTGTAAAGACTGTTGGCAATTCACCCCGAGATGGGAATGGGTATTTTGGGAGGAGGGGAACAGAGTCTTCCATCATCCTAAAACTGGAGTACAGAACCAGCACATACAGATGGAATACAGGTTCCATCATCCCTGACATGATGTCTGGGGCTGGTGGCCCTATTTCCGTGTTTTATGCGTCCTCCCTGTTGGCTTCTGATTTATGTATGGCTGAGTGACAAGGCATGTGATTTTTGTAAATGTTGGTCTACAGCCCTCAGAATGATGTAGGAATTCTCCATGCCAGCTTTCTTGGGGCTTAAATCAAGAACTCAACATCCTGACAGGCGCTTTCAGGTTCTCACACTTAAGTAAATTTAGACTCCTGCAGCCCTTTCCCACCCTGTGGAGAGGACTGGGGAAACAGGGAGCAGACGTAAGTTTTACGTGAACTACAAAAGAGTACATATATGGTAGTCTCTGCCCGTGAGGTTCTGCATGGGAAGACACTCATAAATCCCACTGACCCATAATCCTTTGTATCTTCTCCACTGAATGAAAATGACCACCTGTCAGCTCCCTGAATAGTTTCATTAAGTAAAGGTAAAGGTTTCCCTTGCTCAAAAGCCGGTCGTATCCGACTCTAGGGGTCAGTGCTCATCTCTGTTTCTAAGCCGAAGAGCCAGTGCTGTCTGCTTCTGCAGACATTTCCGTGGTCATGTGGCAGGCATGACTAGACACCGGAGTGCATGGAATTGAGGACTCATAAATTGGGGGATTTCTGTAGACTTCCAAAAAATCACATTGACCATTAAAGACCTCGCCAAAGGTCCTATCATGAACAGGCCAGTTCAGGTCCCTGCTAACTCAAGCAGTGGTTTCCTTCATTGAGTCAATGCATGTTCTTCTTTGCCTATGGCAGGGGAAGCCAAACTATGGCCCATGGCGACCAATAATCTGGCCCACTCTGCCCTCGTCACTCCCAGAAGCAGAAGTAAAAGGCACCCACACATGTGCAAAACGCTACCATAAATGCACCTCCAAATGCGGGTGCATTTGTAGTAACGTTTTGCTCATGCGTGGGCACATTTGGTGGGAGGAACCACATGAGCGGCCCACTCAACCACATGATTGGCCTGTGACCCGAAAAGTTTGGGCCCACTTTTCCTAGCAGATTCCTTTCACCAACCTTAAACACCCAACAGCTGAGTTGTGAAACACAGATTGGTGGCAACAAGCCTTCTTCACAGTCTGATCAATAATTATATGTACACATGATATCCCAGTCCTATTATATCTCGTAAAGCAATGCAAAGAGCAGGACAGGAAAATTGGAACATCACCTCCTGGTTTAGGTTCCCTATGTACATGTTGGAATCTGGTACAAAGCAGGTTACTGTCTCCAGAAATCAATCTCCTAAGAGTATATTGTTATCCAAAAGACATCCACCCAACCCTCTATATTGCTTCCTCTGTGATAATTGTCAAGCTCTGCTGTATTTCACTCTGGAAATTCATTGTTGTGCTGTTACGATACATGTACAGTATCTAATGCTAGTAACCTTGAGAACTGCCCAGAGAGTGCACTAAGCAATAGTGTAATTTCTATTGCTATGTATCTACAGTATATGGTCTGGCATCCTTAGTGTAAGTGCCAGATTTATGCAAAGTGTTTGGCACCAGCGGCAAAGGAAAACTCCAACTTTGGTATCTGCTATTCATTGACTCCCATACCAAGCCTACCTTAATTGCATTATGACTTGAAGGCTGCAGACTAGTTTGGGGAGGCAATCCGTCTCCCTTGGGGGTGGGGGTGGGGGTGGCTTTCTCTGAATGATGGCTCTTGGAGAGGGAGGGAGGTGGAGTGTAGAGCTTCTCTTGTTGGGTCATGATCCTTGCCAAGTGGCTGCTTCCGTGAAAAGAAAGAGAGTTGAGCAGCAGATGCTGAGAATACACTTTTCAAGTGGGTGGGTCTGCCTTTGACATCATCACAGGCTCAGAAGCATTTGATGGCAGGAAACTTTTGCCGATTGCGTGGCAAGGCCTCAAGATGTGCCCATTCTGCTGTTGGAAGGAGGAGAGTCACGATTCAAGTCATCTGCACTGCAGAAGCATTCATCTTCATTGCAGAAAATCCAGTGCATCAGAAGATGTCAGAATTACTTGTGATCTTGATATCCCCCCCCACCCCGCACTATTCACATCTCTTCATGGCTAGGCCTGATGGTCTCTATGTTTCTCAAATTATATTTCTCCGTCTAGCATACTACCTTCCCAGTTCTCCATCCCTTAGTCTAGATCAGTGATGGTGAACCTTGTCACTCCAGTTGTTCTTGAACTTCCATTCCCAGAAGCCCTGATTTGCAGGAGTGCTGACTTGGGCTTCTGGGAATTGCAGTCCAAGAATACCTGGAGTGCCAAGGTTCACCATCACTAACCTAGGTAATCTGTTCCAAAGTAGCGCCACTGGCTTACTTTCCAGCAAAGGAACTGTAGGTGGAAAATTCTTTGGCATGGAGGAGAGGAGATCAGAAGGTGGAATAGTCACGTGTTTTGGATCACTTTATTCCTAGCCAGCAGAAAAGGATATTCAGGGAGCATTGGCAGTACAGATTAAGCCGGCGATGAGAAAGGTTTGGCTTGGAACACCTTGTCTTGCAAGTAGTTTACTCTGAGTCTATCTGCGGGTGTAGCAGTTTGGTGCCACTGTTAACTTTCTTGGCTCCATCTTACAAAATCCTAGGGAAGGATTAAGATATCTGTGATGTGTTCCAGAAAGCACACTTGAGTTCTCTAGTAGAGAAGACAAAGTCCAGTAACAAACTATAGATCCCAGGATTCCAATGTGGTGGACCTGTAGATGAAAAAGCAGGCTCAAACCTTTGTAGCACTATAGCACAGATACGTTCTAAATCTGCTTTTCAATTATATATGCCCCTTCTCTAAACATGAATTAATTTATTGAAGGTTCACTTTATAGATGGGTGAGTAACAGCCCTTTGACCAAGTATCCCAAGAACCATAGGAGAGCCCTTTAGATAGAGCTGCTTTATGATTTCAAGCAAATTGCATTTTTAAAGCAAATTGATCTGGTTTTTCACTCCACAGGTGATGGTGTTCAGGTCAGAACTTACTTCTTTCTCACAGTTTGCTCTCAGCTGAGCACTCAAAAATAAATATTAACCCACTGGCCTTGGAGAGGACAGAAGTTGCTAAGTACTGTGCTTGGATTCCCATTCTTGGGGGGAAACCAGCATATAAATAATATTCAGTGTAACAGTCCAATACATTGGGAGGGTACCAGATTAGGGTAAGATGGATCAGGAGAAGAAAGCTCTGGTGATATATTTGAATGTATTTATTCTTGACTTTTAATTTGGGACTGCAGTGGCTCAAGTGGGTAAGACACTGATTGGAAAGTGGGAGGTCAGCAGTTCGATTCCTGAGTACTGCAGGATGGAATGCCAACCTAGCAGTTTGAAAGCAAGAAACTGCAAGTAGATAAATAGGGACCACTTCGGTGGGAAGGTAAATCCAGTCATGCCTGCCACATGACCACAGAAATGTCTGCAGAAGCAGACAGAGCTGGCTCTTTGGCTTTGAAACAGAGATGAGCACTGAACCCTAGAGTCAGATAAAACTGGCTTTTGAACAAGGGAAACCTTTACCTCTTACTTACTTTTAAATTGTACATTTATATTCTGCCTTTCTGCTAGTGAGCTGAGACCAGCCTACATGGCTATTTTACTCCCTACGTCAGTGATGGCAAACCTTGGCACTCCAGCTGTTCTTGGACTTTAGTTCCCAGAAGCCCTGATCATCAGGGGTGCTGACTTGGGCTTCCAGGAATTGAAGTCCAAGAACACCTGGAGTGCCAAAGTTAGCCACCACTGCCCTATGTCTTGTTCACAATAACAACCCTCTGCAGTGATGGCAAACCTTGGCGCTCCAGGTGTTCTTGGACCGCAATTCCCAGAAGCCCAAGTCAGCAATCCTCCTGATCAGGGTTTCAGGGAATTGAAGTTCCAGAACAGCTGGTGTGCCAAGGATCTCCATCACTGGTCTAGGGTGAATCCAGATGAGTGTGAAGGGCTCCTTCAGGGTTACCCGGTAAGTTTCATGCCCAAATGGGGATTTTAACCCCGGTCTCTTGAGTGGAAGGCCAATGCATGAACTATTGCACTATACTGGTCATTCTGTGTAAAAGTATCATAGAATCATGTGAGTTGGAAGAAGTCTATGAGACCATTAAATCCAACCACTGCTCAGTGCAGGAATCCAAGGTAAAGCAGATGTGACTGATGCAACCATCAATTCCCTCTAGAATGCTCCCATTGTCGGAGCACTCACAACCTCTAAAGACAGTAGGTTCCACTGTCGTACTGCTCTAACCATTAAGGCGTTTCCCCTAATATTCAGCCTATATCTGCCTTCCTCTTGTTTCAGCCCATTATGCAGCATATCGAATAATTTTTCTGAAGACAAGACAGCTTTCAGTTCACCACCACTGCCTTTGATTGTGTTAATTGGAGAAGCAGGTGGCTAAAAACCAAAGGCGTTTGGCTAACATGTTTGACCGGTTAACACAGTATTTGGCTAACGCAGTGACTCAGGGTGACCTTAAAATGGTTTGGAATAACCTGTAGGAACTTGCCAGGAGCTCTTTCCTCCCCCTAAATCCTTAGCAGTTGAATTAATATTGGCAGAGTGATGCTCCTGGGAGCAATTAGCTCAACTGCCAAATCAATGCCTGTAAATATTTTTGGAGAAAACATTTATTCCCTGATAAAATGTTTTCATTCTAATTAGACAGAACGACACAGCAATAGATCCCGAGAAGCCATGAGCCCATCGCCTTTTGCCTGGCTGAGGGGAGGAACGTTTGGGCTCTCCCTATCCATGGGGTTCCATACTGAGGGGCTGAGGGGGCAGTTTGGTTGGCATATGGAGCCAGCTGGGGAGGCTGCTACACAGTAATAATTGGGTAAGGGATGCGGTTCAGTGGTTAACAGCCAAAACTCTGCTCATGATCTGAGTTCATTTCCGATGAGCTCAAGGTTGACTCAGCATTCCGTCCTTCCAAGGTTGCTAAAATAAGTACCTAGCATGTTGGGGGCCAAAAAGGCTAATTACCTTGTGGAGTGCTCTGCGCATTATGGGGTGGGAAATAAGTGTGATTGCTATTGGTATTTATTGTAGCAATAAATTGACTCCCAACTTCTCATATCTGGGTCAGTTATCTAGACACAAAAGCTAGTTGTATCTAGCTCTAGAGTTCAGTGCTCATCTCCATGTATAGCCAATGAGCCAAGTGGTCCCTATTTATCTACTTGCAATTCTTCCTTTTGAACTGCTAAGTTGGCAGGAGCTGGGGCAGAGACAGGGGTTCATATTATCATGCAGTACTCGGGTTTTGAACTGCTGACCTTCTGCCTTCCAGTCATTGTCTTAACCACTTGAGCCACTGCAGGGGTCCCCTAAAGGCTTAGTGTCTTTGTGGGCCTTCTCGGAGCTCAGCAACCTGATTGCCTGATTTGGGGAAATGGAACTCAGGCCTCCACAAAGCAGAGGAGGCAGTTCTGAATGAGGAATGCATCACTTTCTATGGTATTTGGAGGCTGAATCGAGAATGAGTAGAAGATGTTTTCCACCCTCCAGAATGGCTTGATGTCCACAGTGGGCGAGGAAGGGAAGTTCATAATTAAAAATGCAGGGTTTGCTGGAGGAACAGAGTCCAAACTGGCATGTCTACTAAAAAATGAAGCAGTTGGATGTATGTTCTCACCAGTACAGGAGCAACCACCACAAAAGAACTGAAGGAACATGAGTTCTTTGGGAACAGCCTCCCATATGGCCCCCCGAAGAACAAGGCACCCAGCAGACAGACAGCAGCAGGGGCTGGTACATTGGCCAGATGGGTGGGTGGTAGGAGCAAACCGTGTCTGTGCACGAAGAAGAAAGGGGGGGGGGGTTCAGAGATGTTTATTCAGCCAAGGGGGAAGGAGGGGTGGTGAACAGCCAGCCAAAGAATGGGGTGATGTTATGAGATAAGCAATTGGCGAGTTCACTTGTCTCATCGGCTTACAAAATAAATAGGGTTTTGTTTCTGTCTCCCCCCCCCCCCCAAGAAACCTAGATTCTACTGATGATGCATTCATGGATCTCCAGAACTCTGTGGATGGAGCAGAAGACGGATGTTAGTTAGACCTAAAGAAAGGGAGGGGAGTGTCATAGTTGGCATATTGGTTTTCCAACAAGGAGATCTCGGAGCTATTACCCACTGTGCCATGAAATTCCTTGGATAACCTTTGGCCTTATAGTCTGGCCAGGCTATCCTGCTGTGGTAATAGAGTAGACCCTACTGCCAACAACTCAATGCCAAGTGTCAGGCAGCGGTTAACTAACCTGACCACCCTGAGGACTAACGTATTTGGGTGCCAAAGTCCACAGGGATGGGTGATGGTCCCCAAATGGATTAAAACGCACTTGAATACCTCTTGATGGAGGGCAGCAGCTTCATCCAGCCTGGCCTGGGGCTAAGGAGGACTTTGCATGCCTTAAGGGCTCATGACCAGAAAGTGACTTGCAGAACTGGATCAGTGGTACGGGAATCATGCTGTGATGTGCAAGGCAGATGAAAGGCTACAGCATTATAGTCTCAGGACAGTCTTCATGGCTGATCACCATGGGGATTGCCAATATTTGGATTCAGATATGGCAGAAGAAGAAGAACCATAGGCCTGTGAATCTAAGCCTACTGCACGTCAACAAAGTGTGGAGGACATTCATGCATGGGCTTTGGGATCTTTGGAGGAAAGGTAGCATCACATTAGAACCAAGAAACACATTTGGAAATGAAGAGTCTGCAATGTCATGTAATGTGTCTTTTCCTGGGTGTTTCCATTACTGATTCCTCTAGGAAACTGCTCTTACATATGGAGGCTCTATCTGAGCTTCAAATCTTGGGGCAATGCTTGTGGCATAAACATGTAGTACTCCTTATTCCATCCTACTGCCGTTCCCCATCTTGAGCCATCTGTAAGCAACGTAAGCTCACAGCAGAATCAGCGAAGCAGTGCTTTGGGGAGAATAATTGCCATTTGAGCCATGCAAATTTGGAGAGCCCTGGTGGTGCAGTGGTTAAAGTGCTGTCCTGCAGCCAAAAGGTTGTGTGTTTGATCCAGACCAGGGATCAAGGTTGACTCAGCCTTCCATCTTTCCAAAGCCAGTAAAATAAGGACCTAGCATGTTGCGTGCAAAAACACTAATTAATTTGTCAACTGCCCAGAGAGTGTGCTAAGTGCTATGGGGGCAGTATATAAGTGTGATTGCTTTGGTTTGCAACAAGTCTCCGTGTCTGGCGAAATGTCCCATGCTCGCGGTCAGATCAGGCTTGGTCAACAACTTAGGTTCAGATTCAAGAGAGATAGAAAAACAGAGAAACCCAGACTTCTGGTTTTCTTCATGTACGATGCTTGGTCTCAGACTCCTTCTTGTGATCTCTCCTCTTACCAGTTACCAGGTCACCTCCTTAAGTAGATGTTTGGCCCACTTTGGTGACCTTTCTTCCAAAACATTTGCAGAGAGCTTTTGGCTAGGCCTTGCATCTCCTTAGAGGCCAAGTGAATTGCACCATCCATTCTCTTTGAAGTTTGGGATTCTTGCTGTTGTTATATGTCACCAAGTCACCCCTGATACATGGTGACCCTATTAAAGAGTGATCTCCAATTTCCTGTCCTCAACTTTCCTGCTTAGCTTTCCAAGCCTGTAGCTTCCTTTTAGGAATTAATCCCTCTTATGTTTGGTCTTCATCTTTTTCCTTCTGCCTTCCACCTTTCCCAGCATTTGTGTACTTCCCCAAGACTCTTCCCTTCTCATGCTGTGTCCAAAGTAGAACAGACTCAGTTTCATCACTTTTTCCTCCAGAGGTAGCTCAGGTTTGGTTTGCTCTAGGACCCCACTTGCTTGTCTTTCTGGGGGTTTTGTGGATGTGAAAAGAGACAGCGCTTTATATTTCATGTCAAGGAGAAATCAAACTTTCTCTATTGGCTGCAAAAATGTTGTGCTTCACTGCGGTAGATGCTGTACACTTTCAGGGCCAGACCCTGCTCAAAAGGTGTGCTGGACTCCTGCTATATCATAACCCTAAAGAACATTTTGTTCCAACAGTCTGTTAAAGGTAGGGTTACCATATCTCATGATTTGTCCTGAAGGACAAATCCTGAGATATGGTAACCCTAGTTAAAGGTCACCCTTGCTTGAAAGCCAACTTATCCAACTCTAGGGTTCAGTGTTCATTTCTGTTTATTAGCCAAAGAGCCTGTTTCCATGGACATGCGGCAGGCATGCCTCAACACTGGAGTGCATGGAACACTGTTTACCTTCCCATCAAAGTGGTTCTTATTTATCTATTTTCAATTTCTTTCTTTTGAACTGCTAGGTTGACAGGAGGTGGGACAGAGACAGGAGCTTGCTCCGTCATGCAGTACAGTAATACCTCAGGTAACGCTAAGACTTAGTTCCACAAGTCTTAGTGTTATCTGATTTTTAGTGTTATCCGATGCATGTTAAACTCCTATGGGATGGATCGGATAACGTTAAAACTCCATAGAGATACATTGTAGCTGCACAGGCTTTAGCGGTTGTTACCCGATCCATCCCATAGGACCTTAACGTTATTCGATCCAATTCTCCTCCCCAGATTACTTAACGTTATGCGATTTTAGCGTTATCCGAGGTAAACCTTATCCAAGGTATTACAGTAATTGGTTATCGAACCCTGGCCTTCCAGTCTTCAGGCTCAGCATCTTAACCACTTGAGCCACGGCTGTTACGGGAGGACTATTGTGGGACAGCTGCACCCACTGGGCAACAATAGTACCCGGTGGGCTGACCCTTCCATTCTGAGTTGCTACTAATGTGGATGAAAACGAACAGGATGTTGGAAATCTTCCTCGTCTGTGTTTTGTGTCTCTCTCTCTCTGTGCGCACCTATATATGCCTTACCCAAGTGATAACCCTCTCATTGAGTCATTTGGCACAACCTGTAATTCTGCTCTGTCTGGTCCAACTTCAGCAACAGTTTCTCACCGTTGATCTCTTATGGCTCCAGACTGCCTGGGAGAGCCAATTTGGCTGTCTCTAAGGGGGACAAAGGAGCACCACGAAGCAAGCCGAAAGCTCTGATCTTGCCCTATATCAGCCCCTGGATGTTCTGTTGTTTTTCCGTTACTCGCTGCTGCTGGCAGCTCAGACCCTCAGCATGCAAAATCCCTTTAGGCAAACCCTAAATTACCACTATTTACCAATTTTCCTCATTTCCAGATAGACTATGCCTTTGGCAGCCGTCTCACAAGGGGATCAGGAAGAATTAGCTGACTGGGCTAGAAGCCTGGGAAGATGGTTTGGCTAATCATCAGTCAGGGAAGCCTTTCATGGCCAGTAAAGGAGACGGGGGTGTGGGGAGAGCAAAATTTATTTCTATTAGGGGTAGTAATCCCTCTTTTTCTGATACTGACCCTTTCCCCCTTCACCCGAAGTTCCTTTTGCATTCTCAGTGGGGTTTTTAACATTTGTGCAAATGTTTGTTGTATAAAAAATGCAAATTGCACAAGCTGTAGTTCGATTGGAATGGGTCCTGCCTTGTTGCATGGATATATGGAAGTTAGAAGCATTGGATGGGCTCTTTGTGTCTTCTTCATCCATCAGCTAGTCTTTCTCTGCTTAATGTATGTGCCTGCTTCACCAAGGGGAGAAAACAGTAGCTTAGTAAAAACCTGCTGGTCTTTGAGGAGCTACATCAGACTTTGTAGGCTTTGCTGTTGTAGGTTGAGAACTGCAGAAGGCGAGGACTTCTGAGGGTAGCCTTCCAAGTTGGCAATCATAGGGCAAACAAGGTTTGTTGTCAAATAGGTTTTTGTGGTTGGCTCACTTGAGACTGAACAAATCTAGCAAGAACCAAAGAGTCATCCTTTAAGAATGCAGCTCTCCCCAAATTGCATTTGCTTGTAGGAAGGAAACTGGAGAAAAAACCTAGGAATGTATTGTGTGTAGGTTTGATACAGTGCAACAGGAAGCTCACCTTGTCTTGACATGTTGAGCCTTCTTTTTGTTTGTTCATGTATGAATATATTGAATTTCTCTGTGTCAACATAGCCAGGCTTAACATTCTATAGCTTTCTTTCAGAGTCTGATATGTACAGAATTGCTGTTTTGATGTGGGTCAGGCAGAATTAATGTTAGGTCACTTTTCTAGGGAGGGGAATGGGTTGTCTCAGGGTCGAGACAGTTTTTCGTCAAGGTTGAGAACCTCTCTGAGTATTCCTAACATCCTTCCATAATGTCCACAAACCCATGGGGCAGCCTCTGTACAGAAATGTTCTCTGGTTTACAGTCCAGCTATGAAAATCAAATGGCAGCTGGGATGGGTAAGAAATGTATAAGATGTGCTTACTCCAGGGGTGCCCAAACTTTTTGGACTACGGGCCAGTCATGTGGTTCAGTGGGCCGGTCTTGTGGTTCCTCCCACCGAAAGCAGAAGTAAAACGGGCCTTGCAGTCTGTTTTGGAACAGGATAAGATAGATTTTAAGCTGCCATTTTCTCTGCTTAAATCAGGGGTGCCTAAACTACGGCATGTGCTGCCCTCATTGCTCCCATTCAGGTGCGTTTTACTTCCACTTCTGTGAGCAATGAGGGTGGCGTGGGCTGGATGAATTGGCATTGGGGGCCTGATCTGGCACACCGGCTGTAGTTTGGGCACCTTTGGCTTAACCCCTTGACTAGGCAGGGCATGAATACAATGAATAAAACTGAAGAGAGAAATCAGCTTCCTGATTAAATCTCACCCTAGAAATCCTCAACATGTCAGCTTTCTGTTATCAAAAGGAGAGAGTTTTTAGATGTCCCTGAGAGCTTATGCTAAATAAAACTTGTTTATATTTCAAGGGGGTACAAAGTGTGTTGTTGCTTTTGTTGCAGCAGAATAATCCTGCTAAATGGCTGCAAATCTCGCCTTTCAGTTAGAGAAGTGTGTTTCTAGACCTCATGGTTATGTAGGAATGAATGAGCAGCAATGAATGCTCTGATGGAAAATAGGTGACCGGATTACTGGTCTTGCATCTAGCCAAGTAATGGACACAAGCCAATGTTTGGGCAGTGTTAGTTGGTCATGTAGGATAGAAATGCATGTCTACCTTCCTTGACCATCAAGGAACCCTTGATGAATTCAAAGAATCCCAAATTCTCCAGGAACACAGTTCTAACTCTATGGCTCTGTCTGATGCTTGAAAACCTGCAACTGATTCAAACATAACCTAGAGGTTCTTGGCAGAGTGATAGATGGGGTGGCAGAAACTTATAAGTTTTTCGCTCCATAGTAAAAAACTCTCCTAGCTCCTTGGGTGGCCTCACCAAGTGTGATTTCCATTTCCATAAGTGTTAGGTTTCAGTGACAGTTGAACAGAGTTTCTCTGTCACTCCAGAATGCTAGGAAGATTAATTTGTTCATGTTTCAGGACAGAGAAGGTGAGGGGAAAGCCTTTTGAAAATGCAAAACTCTTTGTAAATAATTTGTATTATTCTTCTGGGTGGGGCCAACAACCCTAAGACAAGCAAAGACTTTTCACCAACAGGTTTCCTCTGTGCAGAGTGATAGAGAAGTTGGTGAGATATGGGATTGGGTGGGGCGACTGTATGCAACGTGGCCTCTTGATCTCTGGGGAAAGAGCTAGAGACTGATAACTTAGACCAGGTTTGGGAGCCTGAGAGTCCGCTTTGTCAAAGATCAGCATAGAGGAAATGTTGAAATAGCAGCCAATCCAGTCTGTACTACTGTGCTACTCTGTGAAATTGAGCAGTGTCGTAGATTGCCAGATTGAGTTGGTAATCCTCGGCCAAAAGGATTGAGTTGGTATAAATCAATATCGGTACAGCACAAGTGAGAAGGAGAACAAGTTTCTTGAAGTTCCTTGTCCCATGTCCTTCTCAGCCCACTCAGTTCTATGCCAGTGGCATGGGGGGGGGGGCGGTTGCCCTGGACACCACTTACTAGGGGGTGGCAAAATGTCTCAGCACAAGAAGCCTTGGGTCAGTAAAATTCGTCAGTAAAACTCGTTCACGCTGCTCTCTGTCTCCCAGCTCTCCTCTGCTCTTGCTAGATCGCGTGCATGACTCGCTGGAGCCACTTGGTGGTGACTTAACAAATAGTATGCAGTAGTGAATTTACTCTTTAAAGCCTATATGGAATACTGTATTCTGTAATATGTTTCTAAATACTGTATGTCCAGAGGTGTGTTCTTGTAGGTGTTTCACTCTTGGCAGCAGTCTAGGTTTTGATTGATTAAAATGATTTCTAACAGATTTAACCAAATTATCAGTTAAACACTGCAGAATTCATAAAAATGTTCTCTAAGCTCATTGACATCTTGGGAAATCAGCGAGTTAAAATGGACAGAGATGGGTGAATTCAGCTCTGGAAACCATCATATCAACTACTGTGGACAAGAAAACATAAAAAACAACAACCACAGAGTAGTGTCAACAAAAGGGTAAGAAAAGCAGTAATGGGATATAATCTCATTACCTAGAACACCTCATAGAACAGACACCAAGAAATGATGTTCACATTATCATAGGAGACTGGAATGCCAAAGTAGGAAATCAAAAAGTAAATGGAATAAGAGGCAAATTTGGTCTTGGAACACAGAATGAAGCATGCCAAAAACTGATAGAGTTCTGCTAATATAATGCACTGGTCATAGCAAACATTCTCTTCCAGCAACACAAGAGGAGACTTTGCACATGGACATCACCAGATGGCCAACATCGAAACCAGATTGATTACACACTCTTCAGCAAAAGATGGAGAACCTCCATACAGTCAGCAAAAACAAGACCAGAGGCAGATTGTGGCTCAGATCACAACCTATTGATCGCAAAATCCAGGCTTAGACTAAAGAAAATCATGTGGCATTCTGTGCATTCCGGTGTCTAGTCATACCTGCCATATGACCTCAGAAACATCTGCAGAAGCAGACAGCGCTGGCTCTTCGGCTTTGAAACAGAGATGAGCACTGAACCCCAGAGTTGAATACAACAGGCTTTGGAGCAAGGGCAACCTTTGCCTTTACCTAACTAACCATTTGAGGGCTGCAGTGGCTTAGTGGTTCATGTTGTTGTTGTTCAGTCGCATAGTCGATTCCGACCCTTTGCGATCCCATGGACCACTGTCCACCAGGCACCTCTGTCCTCCACCATCCTCCTCAACTCGCTCAGCTTTGTGCCCATTGTGTCTACAATACCATCTAGCCATCTCATTTTTGGTCGCCACCTTCTTCTTTTGCCCTTCACCTTTCCCAGCATCAAGGCATCAAGTGAATCCTCTCTTCTCATTTGGTGTCCAAAGTACTTTAGCTTCATCTTTACTATTTGACCTTCTAAGGAGCAGTCAGGGTTAATTTCTTCTAAGATTGACCTATTTGTTCCTCTTGCTATTCAGGTGACTCTCAAAACTCTCTTCCAACACCACATCTCAAAGGCATCTATTCTTCTGCACTCAGCTTTCCTAATGGTCCAGCTCTCACAACTATACATTACCACTGGGAATACCATTGCTTTCACTATACGAATTTTTGTTTGCAATGTGATGTCTCTACTTTTCACTATGCTCCCCAGGTTTCTCATCACTTGCCTCCCAAGAATGAGTCGCCTTTTTATTTCATGGCTGCAATCACCATCTGCAGTGAGCTTTGATCCTAAGAAAGTAAAATCTGTCACTGCTTCTACTTCTATTTTCCAGCGACTGATAGGGCCTGTTGCCATGATCTTGGTTTTCTTCATATTGAGTCTCAAGCCAGCTTTTGCACTTTCTTCTTTCAACCTAAGCAGCAGCTTTTTAAAGTCCTCCTCACTTTCTGCCATTAGGGTGGTATCATCTGTATATCTCAAATTGTTGATGTTTCTCCCAGCAATTTTGATCCCAAATTGTGATTCCTCCATCCCTGAATTGCGCATTATGTGCTCTGTGTATAAGTTGAATAAGCAGGGTGACAAAATGCAGCCTTGTCTTACTCCTTTTCCTATTCCAAACCACTCTGTCCTTTCGTATTCTGGCCTAACTGTTGCTTCTTGATTCATGCACAGGTTTCTCATGAGGCATATAAGGTGTTCTGGTATTCCCATCTCTTTAATTAATTGTCACATTTTGTTGTGGTCCACACAGTCAAAGGCCTTAGTGTAGTCAATGAGCTTAATGCCTGGAAATTGAGCAGGTAGCAGTTCGACTCTAGTCATGCCTGCCACATGACCATGGAAATGTTTGCAAACACAGACAGCCTTGGCTCTTTAGTTGTAAACGGAGATGAACACTGACCCCTAGAGTCAGATATAACTTGCTTTTGGGCAAGGGAGACCTTGCATTGGGTGATGGACCCGATGAGGACGTTGCCTGTGCAAGGGAGCTTTGAGGAGGCGGTACCCACAGCAAGCAACTTCGTTTACCATGAGGCCAGCTAAAGTGGGTTTGCAGGGGCTTTTTGCCATCTACAAGCCCCCTGGGGTGGGTGTATTGGAAGCAGGTGCAGGACACGGTGGAGACCAACCTCCTAAAAAGTGAGGGTTTTGTTTTTGGGGCACCCTGATCCCTCCTTCACTCCCAAAAACAGTGACTGGGGGGGGGGGGGCCTCAGGTGGCATTTTTTGGGGATGGCAAAATTTGACACCATCTGCGTCATGGGCCCAGGGGGTGGCAAACTTGGCCTCCGCCCTGGGCGGCTGAAACTCATGCTATGCCACTGTTCTATGCCCATTGCATCGATAATGCCATCTAGCCACCTCATCCTCTTGCGCCCCCTTCTCCTTTTGCCTTCAATCTTTCCCAGCATCAAGGCCTTCTCTAATGAGTCCTCTCTTCTCATTTGGTGGCCAAGGTACTTGAGCTTCAGCTTCAGTATTTGTCCCTCCAATGAGCAGTCAGGGTTGATTACCTTTAGGATCGACTGATTTGTTCTCCTTGCAGTCTCCTCCAGCACCACAATTCAAAGGTGTCTATTCTTCTGCGGTCAGCTTTCCTTACGGTTCAGCTTTCACATCCATACATTGCTACTGGGAATACCATTGCTTTGACTATGAGGAATTTTGTAGTCAGGGTGATGTCTCTACTCTTTATTATGCTACCTAGGTTTCTCATTGCTTGCCTTCCAAGAAGTAAGTGTCTCTTTATTTCATGGTTGCAATCACCATCTACAGTGATCTTAGATCCAAGGAAAGTAAAGTCTATTACTCCTTCTATTTCTTCCCCTTCTATCTGCCAGGGAGTGATGGGGCCAGTTGCCATTATCTTGGGGGGGGGGGGTGGTATGTTGAGTTTCCGACCAACTTTTTTCACTATGAATGAGCATTTGGTTCCTCTAGTTAAGTGACTCTGGACCTGTAGCCCAGTAGTTATTTGGGACTTGATCTCCCGAAATCTCCTGCATTGGTCATTCTGTCTGGAGATCTTAGAAATGAAAATCCCGGAACACGTGGCAGGCCAGAAGTTGGGAACCTGGTCATCCAATGCCTCTCAGAAGCTCACAAGAAAGACATGAATGTGACAGTGTCCAGGTGTCCAAATAACTAGTATCTATGCTTCATCAGAACTTAAAAGCCAGTTGATACCCTTAGGAGTACGAATTATGAAGAAATGCCACAGTTCCACTAAATTTGGCACACTGACACTCATTCTTATGATGAGTTTGAAAATCCTCATGTGTTTTTATGTTTCAAGGTGACCCAAGCAACCCTGTTTTCCATTGACTTTCCCATCTGGGACTTTATTTCCACATGGAGGGATGCTAAAATTCAAAACCATTGGCTCAGGATGTTCAGGGTTTTTGTTAGACATCATTTATCACATACAATCATGAATAGAGCATCCATCCATTTAATTAAATACATCTGAGTCAATTAATGTTACGAGTTGTTGCCTATCCATCAACTTACCAATCAATTAAAATGCAATGCATTTGCAAAGTTTTCCGAAGCTAGAGGTATGGTTCTTGGTTGTTAGCAGCCTGTATATCTGTTTTAAGTGATACTAATGGGATGTGATTCTCTTTTGTGAGAGAAGACAGAGGGTGAATTTTTTACAATCCCAATTGCCTTTTGCTTTTAGAAGTAATTCTGTTAAAATAATATAAGAAAGAAACCCTGATGTCCAGTTCTTTGCTGACATATGTTTTTGTCAATAGAAATTGTGTGTCCTTGAATTGATTAAGACATCTTTTCCTTATCCTCCTTCATCATTCTCTTCTCCTTTGCTACATTCATATCTCCTCTTTTCACCAAGGTGCTATACATAGGTCCCTTGCTCTCCTCATTCTGTACAACAACTCTGCATAATAGTCAACGCAAGGAAGAATGAAGAGAACTCAATGACCAACTTTTAGCCTATGTCTTGTTACTTCTCATCCAGCACTACAACTTCTTAGGTTAGTGGGTTAAATTCAAAGCTGCTCCTCAGGGTCAATCATCAAAAAAAGTTGTGAAACCACAAAGGTTAACCATTTCACAAGGGAGAGGATTCCAAAACCCTCTTAGCCTAGACCAGTGATGGTCAACCTCAGCACTCCAGGTGTTCTTGGAATTCAATTCTCAGAAGCTCAAGTCCCTGTGAATCCACACAAATGGGTTTACTGGCACTCCAGGTGTTCTTGGATTTCAATTCCCAGAAGCCCAAGTCTCTGAATCCACACAAATGGGTTTACTGTGCACAAGCGACTCAGGGCAGAGCACAACAGACATAAAATAAACCCCTAAAAACACAAAAAGAACAAAGTAAAATTAAAATTAAAAACCCTTTAAAAACAACAACTCATTCCCTACACTAACCCACCGAATATAGGAATGAGGGTAGTTGAAGTCCAAGAACACCTGGAGTGCCACGGTTCCCCATCACTGGCCTATGCCTTTCCTGTTGCTCAGTGATTTGTACAGTCAAGAGAAAGATATTGCTTCCTACTTATCACATCTAGATCTCTTTTGCCAGGACTTGGAACACCCTGGAAAACATCCAGGAGGAGAGAGAGAGAAATCTATGAAATGAAATACAGTCAGTGTGAAGCATGCTTAAATCTCATTGAAATCAGCATGACTTTTGGAGTGCTTCGGCCGCCTCCTTCAGTTCTCATTGGCTTTGGTGGGATGGAGCTTGATTGCATGAAGTGATTGCGGTGGCATTTAAGTCCCCTGAATTGCTCTCCTTGTTCCCTGGACTTCCCACAGGAGCTGCCTGGCTGAACTGGTTGCTCAAGACCTACTTTCAAAGGACAACCATTTGAGTCTTTGAAAGCAGCTCTGGACTTACCTCCCTCCCCTCCACCACCATCTATAATCTTCTTTTCTCTAAGCTAAATAAGCCCACTTCCTTCAGCCAACCCTCACCTGTCATCTGCCCTAAGCCCCTTATTGAGCTTGCGGCTTTCTTCTGAATCGTGTCTTCTCCTCTGCTTTCTTTCTCTCTTGGTTGCTTCCTTTAAAAAGGAAACACAAGCCCCTTCCTGCTGCCAACCAGCATATTTAATAGAGTTGTAAACTCTGCTCCAGACATGGAGATGAAATTGAATGCAAGACAGCCAATTTCTAGTACTGAGGATGTCAGAGTGGCAACTGAACAGGCTGTAGTGGCTGCAGTGGCTCAGTGGTTAAGAAGCTCACCTTGGTAGCTGAAAGGTTGGCAAGTCAGCAGTTGGAGACCCGGGTACTGCATGACGGATTGAGTGCCCATCAACGTCCCAGCTCTTGGAGACATGAAAGGAGACTCATTTGGGCATTCTCTGAGTGGAGTTTCTTCTGTAAAAATCCTTTCAAGCCAGAATAATTTCTGACATGAAATTATTATTATAGAACAGGGTGGGGGGGGGGATGAGATTTTAATGTAGGGGGAAGCTGTATTTCTTACCTGTTTCTGATAAGTTTTTAACAAGCTTAAAATTGTCTATGACAGTGATGGTGAACCTTGGCACTCTAGGTGTTCTTGGACTTCAATTACCAGAAGCCCAGATCAGCACACCTGTTGATCAGGGCTTCTGGGAATTGAAGTTCAAGAACATCTGGCATGCCAAGGTTTGCCATCACTGGCCTATGATGTCAAATTGCATCTCACTCTTCGTAACCCTAGTACAGTTTTCAAAGTATGTGAGACGTTCACAGGAGCCACAGACCATAGCCACCCCAATGAATTTCTATGTCTGAGCAGGGATTAGAACCCAGATCTCCAGAGTCCTAGTCCATCACTTTGTCCATGACACCACACTGGCTGTAAACACAGTTAGTGGTTTCAGCCTTCTGATCTGTTTAATTCCATTTTAACATTATGACATGGTTCCAGTTAGTTGTTTGTTTCCATAATTATTTTCTGGGTCCCTGACATAGAATCTTGGTGTCTTAAGTAAATAAGTAAGAAATAGATATAATGCAGGAGGGAAGAGATGCCAGTGTAGTAGTGAGTACATGGAGAAGGATCCAGGTTCAGTGGTCCCAGCATTTCTCCTTAGAAGAATTAGGCACAAGGTGACAGGACGAATGCTCTCTTGCTGAGGTTCATCAAGATTCCCATGGAATTGCAATGGGCAGCCTTCTAATTTCACAGGAGGCTGAGAACGGGGCTCTAAAACTGCACAGTTGAAGGGATGGGAAATCTCTCACAGCCCGCCTTTCCCTTACAAGTTGAGTCAGCATGGTTTCGGCTTATTGCATGGCTCCGTTTTGCTCTTGGATGACTCATCAGGTCTATCAGCCAAGAGTTGTGAGCTCCTGGCTTCTATCCCCCTCTGCTAATCTCCTAACTCAGGAAATTTCTTTTCCTTCTTTGGTTTTACTCTGATCCCCTCCATTGAACAACTTAGGTTCCCCAGTGGCTTTGTTTTGGAAGGACACCACTGGTCAAGTGGCTTTCCAAATGCTCAGCTCTTCTTGCCCAAAAACCTCTTTTTCTGAATTTTGTAGTCACTGGAAGGAAGAAGCTGAGAGTGGAAATGAGTCAGAATGAGGAGGTTGAGAAGATTCCCATATTCATAGGTAGTGAGTTGTACAGGAAATTAGTTATATAATCAAATCAGGAACAAAGATCTATGAGCTGTAAACTGCCAGGAATTGGAGATCAGCATATTTTAAGAATGGTCTTGGTGCAGATAGATTCAGATTCAGATTTCACGAACACTGGGAATGTTGGGCTGCAACAAAATCAAATAAATTCTTCCGATCTTGTAGAATTCATGGCATCCCAAATAATATAGTAATACAGTAGTCACAATCATCATAAGATGGTTGGCTCAGATGTTCTATTGGTGCCCAAAACAGACTTTCAAGTCTTGCAGGTCTCTTCGGCATGGCGGTGAGGCTCTCATATCATCTGGACCAGTGATGGCGAATCTATGGCACACATGCCAGAAGGGGCATGCAGACCCCCCCTCCCCCGTCAGCACGCAGAGTCACACCAACACAGAGTTTGTCCTGTCCCTCTGCCCAGCAACCCAATGGAACTGCTTCTTCCCTCCCCCCAGCACAGAGTTTGCCCTCGCCCCCTCTGTTTGGGCACTCGGCCTCTAAAAGGTTCACCATCACTGATCTAAACTAAATGTAGTCATTGTTGCTGTTCACAAACACACTCCAGATTGTTTCATGGAAGACCCTTATTTTTAGGCTTGAGGGTCACAGAAGCCTGAAGGCCATACAAGGAAGGTGCTAGAAGCTTGCATGGAAAACTCCACAAGAGAAAAAGAGCATATGGTCTAATAAATATAGCCAGGATAAGCATGAAGGTGCCTTCATGCAGACTCCATCAGAGGCCCCAACCAGCAATGGCTAAGAATCAGGAATGATAGAAGCAATAGCAATTACACCTCCCCCATAGTGCTTAATGCACTCTCTGGGCAGTTCACAGAGTAATCAGCATTTTGCCTCAACATGTGGGGTAGTCATTTTACTGACCTTGGAAAGTTGGAAGTCTAAGTTCCCTTTGAGCTCTGGTCAGGATCGAACTCACGATGTTCTGGCTGCAGTACAGGATTTCAACCACTGCACCACTGCAATGGTTAGTGCCAGATTTGCTCCCTGGGAGGGAACAAAAATCAGACAAGGCTGTACCGTCACTGCAAGCAGAACTTTCAGCTTCTTTTTCTTCAAGGGTAGGCATGGAAGAATTATAGATAAAATGTCTCATTTCGCCACCTCAACCTGAGTCTCACCACAATGAAATTACATAGGAAGGCATCCCCTTATGTAGGTGCTTAACTTTCTGTGAAAGACCTTGCCTTGCATTTCATTTTACATTTTTTTTGTTAATTTTAAATCCTTCATTCTGCATAGGAAGCTGTCAGCTCTTTTAGTGAAATCTGTGCAGGACAGTTGCCCCTCCTGTGGAAGAAGGATAATAATCCTTCTTTCCTCCTCAGATGAATCCTATGCTAGTAATCTTTCATGCCCCACTCCTTAGGCTTCCGTGTGTTTGTGTTTAGATGTGGGGTACCACAGTACTGGTCTAGCAGGACTCTTCCAACATTAGAAACCTTCACTTAGAGCACAGGTTCCATCTTGTAGGACGTCAGCTTGGTTTGGACATGACACAGAACAGCCTCTCTGGCCTTCTGATCCTAGGCAAATAGAAACTGGAACAGATACCACCATCAGAAGGATAGGGGTGAAGTCACATCATCCTTGAGTTCAGTAGGGGGGAGATGTCTTCCCAGGGACATAATGCACGTCTAAGAGAAATGCAGGTCATTGAGTGCAAGCTCCACCTTCCCCTCTCTTCTTGATCACAGTTGAGTCATTAGCATCACCACCTCTGAAGTGTCTCCAGACCTCATGATGCATCCATTAGCAAGATGTGCTCTTGACACATCTCCAGCAGCAGTGGGCGTTGAGGCCATAGAGGAGGTGTGCCAGTGGAGTGTCTTCTTCTTGAGAAGCTGGCAGGGATGATGCGTTATCTAGGGAAAGTGAGAGTAAGAAAATCAGCTGCAACCAAGATGAGAAGCCGTACTGAGCATCTTGCATCCATGTGGACCCTTTAAACCAGGGGGTGGCCAATTTTGGTACTCCAGGTGTTCTTGGACTTCAATTCCCAGAAGCCCAAGTCAGCACTCCTGCCCATCAGGGCTTCTGGGAATTGAAGTCCAAGAACATATGGAGCACCAAAGTTGGCCAACCCTGCACTAAACAAAGAAATGCTAATTTGAAGCTGAGCTTTAGCACCCAAGAACATAAAGTCTTATTTTTCTCGTGAGCTTTGGGAGTGAGGGTCTTGAGTGCAAAGAGACCCACTCTTTTGGCTCTCGTACTTGGGAGTCCTGCACAAACACAGCTACTGATTCCACCTTGTAAGC
Source organism: Furcifer pardalis (assembly GCA_030440675.1). Taxonomy (NCBI): domain Eukaryota; kingdom Metazoa; phylum Chordata; class Lepidosauria; order Squamata; family Chamaeleonidae; genus Furcifer; species Furcifer pardalis. The sequence continues at coordinate 38,636,992 of CP126898.1, forward strand.
AAACAATTTGCATCATTGGCCTCCATGAAGTGTAACAAACAGAGCTGTTCCACCCATGCTGTTGAAGCTGAGGGACATGGATCAACCTCAGCAGGGGAAGGGGAGGAGGAACTGTAGCGAGGAGTACAAAATGGGCATCCAAGGTTGTATTTTACAGTTCATACCACTCCTTACTGTTTCACATAGTGCCATTGTAGGCAAGCTGGTACACTCCAGATGTTGTAGACAACACATTTTGGGGATTATAGGCATTGTTATCCATAGAATCTGGGAGGACCTAGGCAGTGGTGGGCTTCAGCAGGTTCGCACCAGCTCACCAGAACCAGTAGCAAAGTTTTCTGGCTGGCCCCACCCATCCAAGTTTTGAAATAAAGTACAGTAGTCCTAATTCAGGTGCAATGCAGGGCTTTCCCCCTAACCACACCCACCATACCATGCCCACAGAGTAGGTAGTGAAAAAATTTGAATCCCACCCCTGGACTTAGGTCTCCAACATTTGGTGTAATTGTATACCTAGATCCATGATGGCAAACCTTCGTACTCCAGCTGTTGTTGTATTTGTATTTGTATTTGTATTTTCGACTTATATGCCGCCCCACTCGCATAGCGACTCTGGGCGGCTTACAGAAGAAACAGTTACAGTACATAGCACATTCATAGCATAAAAACAGTTACAAATATTGCATAATAAATTACAAATATCACATATACAGTATATATATCTCCAATAACAGTTGCAATTACAAAACATTAGGACATCCTAATAAATAAATCAAGATGCAGTACCACAATAAATCAATAATAAAATAAAATACAGTGCAACAAAACAAAATAAAATAAAAATAAATATAACACAATATACTCAGGCTACAGTCCATAATCAATATACCTAATGGCCAATGGCAATATACTGCCGCAGGGGCTTTTTGGCCAGGCGTGGGGGTGAGGCTCGGGAGCGCCGGCAGGTGTAACGAATCCGGGCACTCCCGGCCAGAGTCCTCCTCGCCCCGTTGGTCCGGCATCCTTGGACTTTAGTTCCCAGAAGCCCAAATCCCTGTGAATCCACATGCATGGGTTTACTGCATGTACACACAATAAATCCATGTGTATGGATTTACAGAGACTTGGGCTTCTGGGAATTGAAGTTCAAGAACAGCTGGAGTGCCAAGGTTCGCCATCACTGACTTAGCTAGTTAGGCAGATTCGATGCTCCTTAGCTTTTCTTTCCATCAGACGTGTAGGGCAGCTCACACCTTATTAAAAATGGAGTAATAAAATATACTTGTAAAGATCCCCGAAGCAGAAGATTCTTTAACATTTGTGTGTTCATTTTGTGATTGTTGTAGTTGTTGCTGGGGCTATTTTAAGACATAGGTGTTGTTTACAAATATATTTGTATGAAAGCCCTAAAGAAATAAAGAGCTCTTCAGCTATGAAAGAGCTGCTTGGAAGAAGCCAGACCAAATGTTTGTTTTGAGGCTTGAGCAAGGCAGCAGGCCAGGCAAAGTGGCCAGTGTGTAGGTTTCCACTGGTCAGTTGCGACATACAGGGTCAAAAAAAAAAAACAACACCACATTCTTCCTTCCTTGAGTCTGTTTTTTGTGTGACTTTGTTTCTCTGTCCAGTTCTTTCTGCACAGCAGATTAAGGGGTGTCTGTCTGTGTAACAGTAACCACAACTACTGTGGGAATGGGGATTTTAGCTGATCCATCAAAGTCGTCCACCATCCTTAACTTGTTGTAGACATTTCTCCTTGTAAGGAGGAAGATTACAGGTTAAAATGTGGACCTGAGCTGCTTCTGAATGTCATATCAAGCAGGTGGAGGGAACAAAGAAAGGACTCAGCCCCAGATTTCAAGGGGACCTCCTCCTACTTCAGCCATGAGCCTGCAGTGGCTGTGACCTCTTTTTTGAGCATCTTTGACCACCTCAGAGGAAGAACAGTGTGTTAAATGTAAAGGAGGGAAGAGAAGACAAACCTTGAGAATTAATTAACAGTTACTTTTCTTAACACATCTTGATTGTGAAGGCTAATTTTGGTTTATGTTCTCCACATTATCTACAACAGTTAGAGAGATGTGGAGTGATTATTCTTCTTCATCTTCTTCTGCTGCTGCTTCTGCTTCTACTGCTTCGTCTTCTTCGCCTTCTGCTTCTTCTTTTCCTTCGTCTTCTTCTGCTTCATCTTCTGCTTCGTCTTCTTTGCCTTCTGCTTCTTCTTTTCCTTCGTCTTCTTCTGCTTCATCTTCTGCTTCGTCTTCATCTCCTCCTCCTCCTGCCAGTGGCATTGGTTAAGAGTCTGTTTGCTCCAGGTTTGCTTGGTTGGTGTTGTTTTCTTCCGGGTTTGACATCATGGTGGGAGATTTGGCCTCTTGAGTTTGGGAAGCAGAAACTGTATGTGTGACCTTTTTAAATTTCAGTGCCTTGTTTGCATCCTCACAAAGCAGCAACTTTCCTGGCTTTGCGTTCAGGCTGAAATGATAAAATGTCAAATGCACAAAGCCAGTTGAAATGCAAGCTTGTGTGGTTTCCACGGTTCAGGTCTCCAGCCATGGCGACCTTTCGCTGCCCCACAGTTTGCCTCCAGCCTTGATGCAGAGGGTGTACGATACCCTGTATGTTGCACAGAGTGGTTTCGGGAGGAGTTTTGCATCTAAGCATATGGAGCTGGAGGAAGTGCCAGGTATAATTTGGTGCCTGGACTAAGGATGGGATTTGTGGCCTACTTATCCCATGGTTCTTCATTTTGGAAGTTCTACCTGTCAGACAGACATCTTACAGACACTTCAATGTGGCTCACTAGGAAGAAAGGCCTCAGCTGGAAGGTGTAGGTCTGGCCAGGCTTCCTATTCAGAAAGAAAGCCCCCAGGTGGCAGTAGGACATGGACAGGAAACCTAGACAAATCTAGGCCTAGCTGAGCATCAAAGTCTTTGAATCCAGGCCTTTCTCCCTGGTGTCTGACTGTCAAATAGAACTCCCCAGGCAGACAGTTGGGGGTCTGAAAAAAGGGGCCACGGTGGCTTATTGGTTAAGATGCTAAGCTTGACGACCTGAAGGTTAGCGGTTCACGACCCGAGTGATGTCTGAAGGAATGAGCTCCCATAGTCTGCCCAAGCCCCTCACAACCTAGCAGTTCAGAAGCAAGAAATTGCAAATAGATAAATAGGTACTGCTTCAGTAGGAAAGGTAACAGCGTTCCATGTGCTCTGGCATCTAGTCATGCCTTCCACATGACCACAGACAGCAGTGACTCATTGGCTGTAAACAAAGATGAGCACCATCCCCTAGAGCAGGGATGCCCAAACTATAGCCTGTGGTCTGGATCTGGCCCCTGACACCACTTCATCCAGCCCACACCACCCTTGCCGCTCCTGGAAGCAAAAGTAAAACACGCCTATACATTACTATGGGAACAGCAAGGGTGCCACGGGCTGGATGAATTGGTGTTGGCGGAAGTATCCTGCCCACGGGCCATAGTTTAGGCACCCTTAGCTTAAGCAGAGAAAATGGCAGCCTAAAATCTATCTCATCCTGTTGCAAAACAGATTGCAAGGCACATTTTACTTATACTTCTGGCCAGAGGAACCACGTGACCTGCCCACTGAACCACATGACCTGCCCATGGCCCGAAAAGTTTGGGCACCCCTGCCCTAGAGTCAGACACGACTGGCTTCCAAGCAAGAGAGATCTTTTCCTTTACTAGTGCTAGAAATACTAAGCTCTCATCTTGACTTTGGGAAATTTTGTCCCCCTGCTAGTGACAGTACCCAATGAAGGTGTGAAAGTTCCCATGTCAAGAGCACATGTGGACCAAGCAAGCTTGACATGACACAACCCCAATTCACACAGCTCAATCCAACTTCATCAAGTCCCCAAACACTTGTTTAGGCCTCTTGCTCGCTGCCCGTAAAGCTGGTTCCCTCCAAAGGTTCCCTCAGGATAGCTGGCACTCGTCCCCGCCGCAGCTTTATCCGGTAAAGTGACTGATCAGAGGTCTTGGGGCTGAAACGATTTCAACCTATTCTCAAACTTTCCCGGAAAACTGGCACCCTAGACAGCACGCAAATGGTGGTCTGTTCTCTTCTCCAAGCCACTGCCTCAAAACCTGGTCATTTTCCTCTTCCTTTGGCGCAAGAACACCAGACAAGCTACTTCAGATGCAAAGCTGTTGGAAAGAGGGCCAAGGTCTCTGCTAATGACAGTTTGGCACCATGATGTCTCCGGCACTCAGCCGCTCGTTGACCCTGAAAGCAGGAGGAGAAAAGGGAGGATGGAATTGAAGAGTTCATCAGTATGCATGGAGGTTCATGACTATTTTATCTTAGTTTATTTTCTGCACACGACTCTGCTGATTGATTGACTAGCATGCGCCTTGAGGGCAGGAGGAAAGCAACTCATAAAGACTTAGGAGAGAGATCCTGACAGTCCCATGCATATTGTTTGGGCCTATGGTGTTCCCTCCCCCATCTATGGTGCTCATCCCTATCAACCAACAAGGGTAGGGGTTTAGGTGTGCTTAGACTTGGCATGGGAGGGAATTGGGCAGCAGGCACAATAAAACAACTCTACACAGACAAGCAAACACAGCACAGATGAAAGGCCACCATAGGGTTGATGCTTGGTGGCATTCTTCTTCTTCTTCTTCTTCCTCCTCCTCTTCCTCCTCCTCCTCCAAGGTGAGTCAACACAATGAAGTTGGCATCCTTGTACAGGAAGGTGCCCTTTGCATGCTGCCACTGGAGATGGGGAAGCAAACCTACCTTGTCCCAAGATTATTATTTTTAGGTGGTGGACCTTTGCTGTCTTGACTTGGGAGCAAGCCCAGTTGAACTGTGTGGAGACTCCCATTTCAATAGAAGGCAACAGGGAGAGAGGAAGACATGAATCTACCAATTCAAGATAGCCACAGAGGGCTTGTTCCACTAGGAGGGAAATAGCCGGTTTAAATCTCCACCCTGGATACAAAAATCTATTGGCTGTCTATTTGGGTGATTTGTTGTCCTTCATCAAGCCTCAATGCAGGGTTGGTAGAAGGATAGAAATGGATTAAGGTATGAACTAGGCCTAGGTGCACAGTCATGAGATGTAAAAATATGTGGGGAAGGTCAGTAACCATGAGTGGGAAATGAACCACAGCTTTCCAATATCCGAGCCTTATTCCAGCTCCATCTCTTTGTTTAATAAGCATGTGCCTTAACTTTTGTCCATGGAGCACTGACAAACAAATTAGTGTATGTTGCTCTTCTAGCCCTTTTTTCATTTTCACAACTGTGCTATGAGGCTGCACCAGTTGAAAGGGCATAACTGGCTCCAAAGCATGAAATTGTTTTTTAGACAAGTGGGTTTAAACCTGGGACACTTTGACCGTCCTCTATTGCTAGTCTAAACACCATACACCACTATCTTGGTATGTTTTAAACCAGCCTATTAAATTCCAAGGGAAGGGGGTGACCAAAAATCTCCTTGAAGCTGATCTTCCTTGTGACTGCTCCCCATTTGCAGGGGAAGGATGGTTTTGCAATGCAGGGACGTGGTTTCCCTGTCTGCCTGTAGGAAACCCCAACAAAAGACTGTCCATATCAGTGGGAAGTTTGACTTCCAAAATCTCAGCTGCCTGCTTGTGCTCTCTGTTTCCCTTCTAGACTAGAACGGTGGAATGTGATGTTTTGAAAGTGGGGCATGCAGTAGCTTGATGTGGGCTCTTTCTTGCAAGCCGGCCTGGCAGAGAGGCGCTGTTTGGAAAGACCTGTTTTGCAGCTGGCGTTGGGTTTATCTTGGCAGCCTTGGAAGGGTAAGCCTTCCTGCACTGCCAGCAGTCAGAGCCTTTCCACTGAGCTGAGTTGCAGGATAATAATAATAATAATAATAATAATAATAATAATAATAATAATAATAATAATAATAATAATAATAATAATAATAATAATAATAATAATAATAATAATTTCATGTCAGAAATTATCCTGGGTTGAAAGGATTTTTGCTGGAGAAACTCCGCTCAGGGGACGCCTGAACGAGGCTCCTTTCATGTCCACAAGAGCTGGCACAGTAACAGGCGCTCAAATCATCATGCATTAGCGGGGTCTTGAACTGCCGACTTGCTGGCCTTCCAGCTAACAAGGTGAGCTTCTTAACCACTGAACCACTGCATCCACTGTTGTAGGATAATCCGTATGGGATCGAGGTGGTGGTGCTTCTCCACCACTGTGTAAACCAGCATTCCCAACTCGACCCACTCCCAGATGTTTTGGACTACAGACCCCATGGGGTGGAAAAGTGCTGCTGCCCATCCCATCTGGAAGGAAAGATTATCTTCAATGGATACTCCCAACAGTCATGACTTGGTGATCTGTTTATTTTTCTCAGCTTCTCTGTTGCTCCTCCCATCCCCACCCACCACTAGAGTTCTTGTTAATTAGGATAAAAGAGGCCAGGCTAATGAGAAAGCAGGGACTGCAGTGGCTTAGTGGTTAAGAGGTTGAATTTGATGACTGGAAGGCTGGCAGGTCAGCAGTTTGAGACCTGAGTGTCCCAGCTCCTGCCAACCTACCAGTCCAAAGCAAGAAGTTGCAAGCAGATAAATAGGTACTCTTTCAGCAGGGAAGGTGAACAGTGTTCCATCTGCAGACACAGACAGTCCTGGCTCTTTGGCTGTAAATGGAGATGAGATGGAAATGGACATGATGGACTTTTCAGCAAGAACAAACTTTACCAAAAGTTTTTCCATTAGGTAAAGTTCTTCCTTGTTCTAAAGTCCGCCATGTCCATTCCATTTCCATCTCATCTCCATTTACAGCCAAAGACTTAGTATGACAAATAAACAATCAAAATATTTATAATTAGTTCCATTTAAAATGTTTTTGTTTAGCTGTTTCTGTTCTCTTTCTGTTTGTTTGTTTGTTTGAACTGTTTTCCTGTTTGATTTGTGATCCCCACCCCTTGTTTAAACACCTTTCAGAATAGACCATCCTGCCAAAGTGGTTTATGATAGTCAGCCAAACAACATAAGATCACAGATTTTAAAAAGCAACAGCATTAAAATGTTAATGTACTAGCAGTGCATAAGTTGGGTCAGAAGAAGAGGTTGACCCCAGAGCATAGGGAAGTCCCTTATTTTGGGATCAAAAGTCCCAGAAATCCTCCAACTGGCTGAGGTGAGGGCCATATTCTGACTCAACAAACCCAGGTGCCTGCCTCTGTCCTAAAGCAACGAAACCAAGATGCTTCTAGGAAAGCCCACACGCTGGCTGACTGTCCATAAAAAAATTTAGGGGCCGAGAAAGTATGTGACTACATTTGCAAAGTTGGTTTCATGGACTTGGTGCCGACTTCTTGAGACTCTGAGTAACCAGTCCTGTTTGAGTCAAGATCTCCTCAGTGATGTTTCTGAAGAGGAAGGTTGGGTTGTTTTGTTTTCTTGGCCAGGCTTCAAGAAGGAGAAAAGGGTGGGGAACCAAACACACCGGAACACCCTTTCTCCCCAAAGGCCTGGGAGAGCAAGATGTTTGACACCAGGAAGCTGTTCCCAAGCTTCTTGCAGCATGACGGGTCTTGCTCATCAGCAAGCACCTACATGCTCAAGGGGAGCCATAAACGCTTCCGAGCTGAGATGCTGGGCAAATGTTCACTCACCTTTTACAGAAGTAGGCAATACTGGAGCAAAAGCATTACTCCTGAGCAGGGTAGAGCAAGCATAGGTAGAGCGTGTTTGGGTGCTTGCTGGAAAGGTCGTTCTGAGTGGGAGATTGTAGTCCAGAAAAGTAACTTTTTCAAGGTCTTTTCTTTTCCGGGCACTCCTTAAAACCCAGGGAACTGTGTTTTGCTGAGTCAAATCTTTAAGTCTGTCTTGCTCAATACTACCAACTCTAAAGCATCGGTTAGCGAGGGTAGGCATTCACAACGGGCCAGACCCGACCCCCAAAGCCAATTTATCTGGCCCCCGACACCCTCACCACTCTTGGAAGCAAAAGTAAAATGTGCACTGTGCATGCGCAGAACACTACTAAATGTGTCTTGCTCATGCATGGCACACATTTTCCTTCCACTTACAGGTGGGAGAAACCACATGACCAGCCCGATCAGCTGCCCAGGAGGTGTGGCCAGGCCTGCAACCTGAAAACTTTGAGAATTGTTGATCTAGGGCTTCATGATGGAGCCCTCCCTAACCTAACTGGAGATCTTTAGATACACCATGGTGGTCTCCAAAACCAAGACTAACCAGGTCTGCCCCTGCTTAGCTTTTGAAGTTGGACAAGAGCGTTGCATTCAGAGTAGGGTAGTTGCGTAAGCACACACCTTACTACCAACATGTGCACAAAGCACAGGCGGTGTAAATTCTTCACCAAGAGAAGCTAAAGTCTAGCCTTTTTGGCATCATTTCCCTTGAAGAGGAGGAAAAACACTCATGAACTCGCGCAAATATTTTCACATGCAAACAACAATGAACTTTGCGACATCTTAAAAACCAGCAGGTTTTGCTTTGTGTGAACTTTTGTGGCTCGCAGTCAGAAATTGGTTTGTTTGTCTAAGGAAGAGAAAGCACGGGACGTGAAACATAGGAAAATATACATGGTTAGGCAAGGTTTCCTAGGGCCAGTGGGAGCAATTGTCCCATAGAGTTCATTTCTTCTTCCTTAAACTTACAAACCCAATTAAATGCTGCATAGGAAACTTAAAGTGTGCAGCTCAGCACCCTTGGCAGAATATATGTGCAGAAGATTTCCACTTAGCTGGATGGTTGTTGATGCTGATATGGATGGTTCTTTATTTCTAACTAAGGCATGGAGAGAACAGCTCTGTAAAGGAGGGGTTCTCAGTGTTTTTCAGCTATGGGCCGGATCTTGCCTCCTCAGACAGCTGAGCAGGCTGGACTGGTGCTATAAAGTGCATCCATGGCTGCCGTAAATGCATTTATGACACCACAATCTCATTTACGGCTGTTGTAAACACATTTACATGGCCATAAATGAGTCCATGGCTGATTCCAGTGGTTGCAGAGGTGGCAGGAGCAAGGTTGGGGACTGGGTTATTTGGTACTGTGGACCAGATCCAGCACACGGGCTGTAGTTTGCAAAACCCTGCCATAAAGGGAGGACATCTTCAGATTGTCCTCTGGCAGCCTCTCAGAAAGAGGATTGTCCTCCACAGAAGAGGACGTTTGGTCATCCAGTAGTGCTGCTAAGTGCTGGAAGGAGGCCTCTCCGCCCCTTTTCCATCGGTGGTTGCCTTGAAAATCTTCTGGAAGATGCCTAACTTCATTGGAAGCTTTATAGGAGCTCCTCACCCTGTCCTGGGAAGGGTGGACACCCTTTTCCCTGAGAACTTTGGCATGCGCCACTTCCGACCTTCTCAGCAACGCTTGGCTGAGCAGGAGTGGTGGCTGTTGGGTGATGCAAGCCCAGTCTTGCATGTGGTGATGTCACTCCAGCCTAACATGCCAGGCCAGCATCTGGCGTGAAATCGGGAAGTGTCGCATAACACATTTCATGACTTCCTGCAGCGTTCAGGGTTTCTGCTGTAGATGAAGGAAAGTTTCCAAGCCAACCTTGGATGGCAGAAGTGTTTTGTGTGTGTGTGTCTGTGTGTGTGTGTGTATGTGTGTGTGTATGTGGGGGGGAGGGGGGATTGTTCCAGATCTTTGGCCAAAGTCAGGAAGTTAGCTTCATTGTGGAAGTTTAAAGTTTGACCTGAGCATCAAAGAAGAAGGACAGGGCAGGGGATCTGTTGTCATGCAATGGGACTGCAGTTGGAAGGTCGACGGGCCAACAGTGCTGCATGACAGAGTGAGCTCCCATCTCTGTCTTGGTTCCTGCCAACCTAGCATTTTGAAAGCAAGAAATTGCTAGTAGAATAATAGGTACCACTTTGGTGGGAAGGTTGGCAGCGTTCCGTGTCTAGTCATGTCTGCCACATGTCTACGGAAAAACCTGCAGATCCAGACAGAGCTGACTCTTTGGCTGTAAATGGAGATGAGCACCAAACCCTATAGTTGGCTACAAATGGCTGTTAAACAAGGGCAACCATGCAATCAGATGCCTTTGCTCCTCTTTTGCTCACTTTTTAACCCTCCATTCCCACTCTGGTTGTCGTCCTCTCTCTTCTCCTGTTTATTCTTTTTCTTACTTTCCACCTTCTTTCCTTCCTCTTGCAGTTCTTCCCCATCTCACCACGCCTTTCCTTTGTGAGCGGACCTGTTTGTCTGGTTCCCCCTTCTGCCTCTACTGCCTGTCCTTTTCTTCCTCCCATCTCTTTTCTGTTTTAAATATAAATACCAGCTGTATAATTACTGGAGTGTTATCTTTAAACACACAGATTAGGGAGAGCCACAGAAGTGGCAGAAATTTGAAGGGAAGAGAAAAAAGAGATGAATTAAAACGTTGATTATCTTTTCTCTGCCTTGGTAGACGGGGAAGGCAGCATCCGAGATGGAATGATGTCAGTGATTGAGCATATAAATACATCTGATGTGCAGTAGAGATACCCATTCATCATCCTCACTTCCAGAATGTGTCCTGATTGCCTGAATTATATGCAGGGCTCTGTTTGTGCATGTGTGTGTGGCATGCACATTTGTACCATTAATAGATAGTCATCTAAAACCTACATTATTAATCAACTGATGTTGAAGTCCCAAACACCGGGGAAATAAGTCTCAAGTCATCTTACTGAGGAAATATGCCTCAGGTTGTTTTATGAGATTATTTTAAAGTGGATCTTCACTCTATATTACATAGATAATTCAGCACTCTGTGTAAATTGTATGTTAAACATATTTGTTTCCCCTTCCCATCTTATCTATTCCTTCCTTCCTTCCTTCCTTCCTTCCTTCCTTCCTTCCTTCCTTCCTTCCTTCCTTCCTTCCTTCCTTCCTTCCTTCCTTCCTTGTTTCCTTGTTTTCGTCTTGTTTGCCAACCCAAAGATAAAGCAAACAAACCAGCTAAATCAGGGGTGCCTAAACTTTTGGGGCTGTAGGCCGGTCACGTGGTTCAGCAGGCCGGTCACATAGTTCCTCCCACCAGAAGTGAAAGTAAAACACACCTCGCAATCTCTTTTGCAACAGGATGAGATAGATCTTAAGCTGCCATTTTCTCTGATTAAACCAGGGGTGCTCAAACTATGGTTCACGGGCCGTAGTTGGGCACCCCTGATCTAAGTCATAATAATTATAATAATTACATGCCATCAAGTTGCTTCCAACCCCTCCTGGGTTTTTCTAGGTGGGAAGTCCTCAAAGATGGTTTATAATTCCCTTCCGCTGGGGGTGCCCTGGGACCATGCAGCTTGCTCAAGACTATCTAGGTTGGTTTTGATCACAGGAGTCAAAATGAGGAGTCTTAACTGTACTCCATTTCACTGAGCTACCAAGCCAGCTTGCTAGCGCTTTATATTGGAAATTCAAGATGGCATACATTATTGTTATTGTTGAGGACATTGAGCCCTGAGCTCTGTGGAAGACGTTGAGCCCGGGCTCCGTCGAGAACGTTGGACATTGAGCCTTGGCTGCACTTGGGAATGTGGTGTGTTTGTTGTTTGTTGTTTGAAACCTTATGTTATTTATGCTTTGCTATATTTTACTATTTATCCTGTTAGCCGCCCTGAGTCGCTCTGTGAGTAGGGCAGCATACAAGTGTGAAAATTAAATTATATTAAATTGTTCAGTCGATTAGTCATACATTAGCCCCCAAATCATACACCCCATAGGTGCAAGATTATGTATGAGATCACTTTTGCATCAGAGGCACATTGATCACTCAGTCTATGGGTTCTGCTCCCTCATTGAGTTTCCCAGGATTGCTGCAGACCAACGTCTGGTGTTTGAAACTGTAAAATGTGCATAGATGCCATTGAAAAGCCACTGGATTTGTGGCTAGCTGATGCAGGAATTCTGCCAGGAGTGAACTACTGCGTTCACATATGCAGGTTCCCCTTTGTATGCTCCAGTCAGCACTCCATGGAGATGGATGTGTGAATCTGCCTATAAATATACAGAAACACTGAATCCCAGAATTATAGAGGCATCCCTGCCAGTTGCTTGTAACAAGTGAAATTCTCATAGGCTGTCAGGCAAGGTAGTTTTTCAGAGCTTCCCAGTTCCCCACCCCTACTTCATTGGTAAGAAATTAGAAGCCCAGTTCAAATGTGGATTGCTTGTTTTGAATTACAGTTAGCAAGACTGTGTTGTCATCCAGCTGAGTTTTCTTTGCAGGCTTGCAAAATTCACACATTGCTTTTAAAAAATTCTACCCATCGGGGAAGGAAAATCATCTCCCGTCCGTCCTCCCCGCCTCTCTTTGTCTCTCTGATTTCCAATTTATCTACGAAGCTGGGAGCCATATTTAGATGAGCTTGGAGGAACCTGCTGCTCTCCAGCGACAAGCAGGGAGAATTAATTGGAGAAAGGCAGCATGATGGAATCCCCCGGCAATTGGGAGCATTTCTTCTCGCTCTCTGACTCTCTTCTGCTTTTCTTCCCCTCATTTCAGGGCTGTGGGCTCAAATGGTGCTGGTGAACGACACCGTCTCCGGGTTTGTTGGAACCAACGTTGTCCTACACTGTAGCATGACCACCCCCTCCTCCAATGTGAAGATCACTCAAGTCACTTGGCAGAAGGCCACCAATGGCTCCAAGCAGAATGTGGCCATCTTCAACCCCAACATGGGTGTGTCCATCTTGCCTCCTTACAAGGAGAGGGTGACCTTCCGAGACCCTTCCACCAAAGATGGGACCATCCAGCTGTCTCGCCTTGAACTGGAGGATGAAGGTGTTTACATTTGTGAGTTTGCAACGTTCCCCACCGGCAACCGAGAGAACCAGCTCAACCTCACTGTGTTGGGTAAGTGGCTACTGAAAGAACTTTCAATGTTCCCTTGGTCCAAATGGATCAGCCTAGCTTTGGCTGGGACACTCTACCTCTTTCACTTTTCCTTTATGACAGGGGTTCCCAAACTAAGGCCCATGGGCCAGATCTGGCCTCTGGCACCATTTTATGTGGCCCCTCACCCCTCCAAGGGCATGTGAGAAACAAAATGGCTGCCCCTTTGAAAGCTGTTGGGACAAAATGGCCACCCTCATTGTGCAGGCAGGCCAAAATGGCCATCTGGCCCTCAAAGCTGACTAAGAAAGCATGACCTAGCCCCCAGCTTGAAAAAATTGAGAATCCCTGCTTTATGGGAACCCAAGATGTGTGTGTTTTCATGTCCGAGATTACTCTGGGTTGAAAGAATTTTTGCAAGGGACGCCCGAAAGAGTCTCCTTTTATGTCCCCTATCATGCAGCTCTCAGGGAATCAAACCCCATCCTTTCAATCTCCAAGCACAGTGCTTTTACCCACTGCGCCACTGGGGACTGCAGGGAACCCAAGATGATGGACAGAGATGGGAAGTGTTGTTGTTTTTTAGGCTAGCGCTCCCATAATACTGCCTGTACAATCAATCCCATACTGCCTGTATTGTTTTGGTTGGTTTTTGTGTCCAGGTTCATCCCCACAAACAATGGTTTGTTAGCTGGTTACAAAGCATAACTAGAAGCCAACACAAATCATGGTTTAGGGCTGGGATAGACATCTTTGTCAGCCTAGCGGCAATCTTTTCAGCCCAAGCCATGTTGCTTTGAGGCAAGAAATGGCCATTTTCTCTCTTTTCAATGAAAAAGAAACCAGGGTTTCAGGTTGGGATTGGGGGAAGGAAGGCATAGCTCCCCCTGTGCCCACCCCAACATATTGTATTGTAATGTAATGTAATGTAATGTATTGTTTGTAAGCCGCCCTGAGTCGCCACGGCAAGTGGGCGGCAATATAAATGTGAACTAATAAATAAATAATAAATAAATAATAAATAAATAAATATGTAGGGTGCCTCCAGTTTAAAAATGCTTCTCCTCTTGCAAACAGCTGGGCACTGTTTGCAAGAACACGCTGCTGGTGTTACAGATTTTAAGTTGCTAGTTGTCTGGAGGTGACTGGAAGCTTTAGATGCCACTCTTGCGGCTCACGTGCCATCTGCGCTGTGCCTTCTGAAAAGCAAAGAAAGCATAGAGGGCCTGTGTTTGAGCAAAGTCCTGAGTAGCTTTGAGCCATTTTCCAGTGGAAAGGCAATCTAGGAACATTAAGAACATTTTAAAAAAAAGAGTTGTACTAAAATAGCACAGAACATTCATGGGGAAGATTATTGCAAAAAGTTGTGTGGTATTTTGTTCTCCCATCTTTCCTGTTGGGAACCCCAGGGTTAGATAGGGAAGGTAGACAGGATACAACCTTGCTTTTGCCAACATGCAATTATCTCAGCAAGGTTTGGAGTGGAAGGAAAGTCCCCTTTGGTCTTCTTCACAGCTGGTGTTTGGACTCCCTTCGAGTACAAGAATTGTCCGTAGTAAAGACAAGGTAGTTTGGGTCTACTATTTCGGTGGGCAGTCGTCAAATATATCATTGAAAGGACTCATGTGGGGAGCTGTTTATTTAGCTATGCTAGAAGTTGTCGTGCAAACAAAACTGTAGTTTTACCAAGCGTGGAGGTTGAAGGATCAATAGGTGAGAAATTCACCTGTCTCCCACACTTTAGAGAACTTTATAGCACTGTTTTCATACGGCCACGTAGTGCACAAATCACTGAGCTAATCTTTCTCACGCTAGGTCAGGCAAAAGGAACTGCAGAATGAACACCTCAAAAGGTGCCTTCATTTTGGCAGTTTCGTGCCTGGCCTAGACACGGAAGAAGAAGACAATGGAGGACTTTTGCCTTGCTTTATTTATTTATTTATTATTTATTTATTTAGATTTATTATTCCGCCCCAATCAGGCAAAGCTGACTCTAGGCGGCTTACAGAAAAAGAGAAAGATTATACATAATGAGTGCAAAACAAACTAAACAATCTCACTATACCCCTACAAATTCAGAAATTAAAACCTTAAGGTTCAAAATTAATTAAAAAAATTAAACTATAAATTTACAAAAAAAAACCTTAAAAAAAGATTTAAAAGGTTAAAAGGTTTAAAAAGTTTAAAAGAGTGAGAGAGGGGTGGCTGTCCCATCAGATCAACCACCCAACATGGGACCCCGTATTATTGGAGCCCCACACCTGCCCTGTCAGCCAGGTTTTTAGGCCCTTCCGAAAGGGCAGGAGCTCTGTCTGTAGACATAACTCAGTTGGCAGGAGGTTCCAAAGGGCCGCGGTGGACACGGAGAAATCCCTCCTTCTGGTGCTAGAGAGATGTGCTTCTTCAGCTGATGGAATGATGAGAGAGCCTCTCCGATCCGCCTGGGTGTCAAAGGAAACGTGGCATTCCAAGGTGATCCGTAACAGAGTTTGGAATCGCCACTTGTCTCTTAGGAAATGTTGTGGCTGAATAGTCCTACCTTGTAGTTTTATAGAAGGCCAGGAAACCAACTGCATTTTGACATGAATTAGTAAAAGTAGATAAGGGATTATACCACTTCAAGGCACTAGACTGCCATTTATACAAAAGGGCCCATGACTAGGAGGGTTTGTAGTCCTTCTCTCTTTTTCACCTATCTCGTGCCTTTCCTTTTGTTTAGCGAAACCAATTAACCGGATGGAAAGCACACGGAGACAACTTGTGGCCAGGGCTGGCAAGAATGAGAAGATCGTGGTCGCCACTTGCACCTCCTCCAATGGAAAGCCTCCCAGCACCGTGACTTGGGACACCAAGCTGAAAGGGGAGGCAGAGTTCCAGGAAATCCGCAACAACAATGGCACAGTCACGGTGATCAGCCGGTACCGCCTGTTGCCCAGCCGGGAGGCTCATCGGCAGCAGCTCATGTGTGTGGTCAACTACCAGTTGGACCGATTCACGGAGAGCATGACCCTCAATGTGCTGTGTAAGTGGGAGAGGCAGGGAGGTTGTGGATGTTGGTCTCAATGGAGCTCTGTCATGGAGAGGCACCACCAGAGTCATCAAGATTTAAGGCTTCTGGGGGCAAAATCTTCATTCCAATTACATATCTGTGCAAGGTCAGATTTGAGCCCTGGTTTGGGAGGACTTGCAGCTCTTCTTTTTCAACTTGGGAAAACAGAACCCCTTTTAGGATGACAGGAGTCCCTGTCATAAAGAACTTTTCTCTTCTGGGTTGTGATGACTGATGTTCTTTTCTTCAGGCATTGCTTTATAGAATCAACCAGGCTGCAATGTTTATGTTGACCAGTTGACTTTTGTGCCAAAAAAGCAACTTTTCTACACTCTAGGGCAGAGTACCTCAAACTTGGCTCCCCAAGAGTTCTTGAACTTCAATTCCCAGAAGCCCAAATCAGCACAGCTGCTGATCAGGGCTTCTGGGAATTGAAGTCCAAGAACATCTGGAGAGCCACATTTGAGGAATCCTGCTCTAGAACTAGCTGCTTGCTCAAGGTGATCCAGAGAGAGAATGTGAATCAATGTTTCTCTTTCACCCATTTCTGCACCTCGTTCCGCTTCTTCTCTCTTCCATCTGAATTTTTCTTCTCTCTTCATATCTCTCTAATTCACTTTTGCTCCATGCATCACCTTTCTCATCACTCCCCACCCTCTGCTCCCCTCACTCCCTTAACCCTTGTTTCTCCCTCACTTGCCCACACTTAACAACTCTCCCATCTTCTCAATGCTCTCACAGATGAGCCTGAAGTTCGGATTGATGGCTTTGACGGCAACTGGTATCTGAACCGGAAGGACGTAAAACTGACATGTATCGCAGATGCTAACCCACCAGCAACTCTGTACCAGTGGAAGTTGTAAGTACCTCAACCCACTTTGTAACCTTTTGAGCCCTCTAGTTTTTCCACCTCTGAAGAAACCAGTACATAGTACAAGTGAGGGGTGGACAACTTTCAGAGATCAACATTACCAAAATAGACAGTTAAGTTGCTGGAGGCTGGGAGGGTGGAATTCACTAATTTGGCTCAAATTTGTTGGAAAATAGGAGAATGCAAAAATGTGTTTTGGGACACATTTAGTGTGCAGCGCATACTTCGCTGTCCTAGAAGGTGATGATGGAAGAGTGAAAGCTTGTGGAAAGCCCCTCCCAGCTTGCAGAAAAAGCAACAGCATGGACAACCAAGTAGACAAGAAGTATCTCAGGTGTCTAGTAGCTGAACCTCATAACATATCCACGGGGTACATTAGATCATTTGTAGGGGTTGAAAAAGTGCCATTTTTTGATTAGACTTCCCATAATCTCCCCTGCAACAGATCTGGTTTCACTGCAGCCTACTGCCATGGGGTGCAGTAAATAATCGGCACAGCTAGCATCTGTTCTGGATTGGGAATTTTGGTAGCTGAAGTCACAGTCCCAAAACCTAGTCCAGTGATGGTGAACCTTGGCACTCCAGATGTTCTTGGGACTACAATTCCCAGAAGCCCAAGTCTCTGTGAATCCACACCAATGGGTTTACTGTGTGTGTGCACAGTAAACCCATCGGTGTGGATTCACAGAGACTTTGGCTTCTGGGAACTGAAGTCCAAGAAGACCTGGAGTGCCAAGGTTTGCCATCATGGCCCTAGTCACTGGTTTCACCCACACTGGTCTCTTCTCCCTCTAACTCCAAAGGATGGTGCTTAAATGAAAACAAGACAGGCGTGCCCTGGGTTGACTGTTCTCTGCACCTAAAGGATGTTCTCACTCCTTTTTTTCCAGCAATGTTCCTTCATCGTCACTCAGCATTTCGGGATGTGTCAAAGAGGTGGCTTTCCGCCTCACTGAGCATCCCTCGCTGGCCGTGGGGAAATGAGTGTGACTGTGTCTCTACATTTTCCCAAGCAGACAGATTAGATCGGCAGCTGGTGACTCACAAGTCTGGTCACCTGAGATGACCTGGGTGAGACTGGGTTGGGTGGGTGTGCTGAGTGAAGCCAAGTGGCTCTCCCACAGACAGCCACGGACTGAGTGGCAAATCCCGGGTCTGCATTCTACTGTTCCTAATCATAGCTGAAGCTTCAAAACTCAATGTTCCACAATTTTGGTTTTGGACAACATCCGCTCTTCAGGCAGAAAGCTAGTGCATCAGGGAGGAATCTTGCCTAGGTGCTCTGATGCAATAAAACAGGGCTTCCCAACCTACAGCCCATGGGCCAGATGCGGCCCATAATGCCATTTCATGTGCCCACCCCACTGTCTCCACTACACCTGAAAGTGCCACGTGTGGTTCCTTTTTAATGTACAGGCTGCCACCATCGTGCAAGTAGGGCAAAGTGGCCATCCACCCCCCGAAGCTGACTGAGGGAGCGTGACCCGACCCTCAGCTAGAAAAGGTTGGGGACCCCTGCATTAAAACCTTTGAGGGAAAGAGGAGACAAAGAGATAGAAGCTTTTGGCCCAATCAGAGCTAAGACTGCTTTCCTCCAATTTCCTCCTTCTTTTTCAAGTGCCATATCAGATTCCAAATATTGGCTATCCTATTGGTGATGAGTCATGAAAATTGTCCTTGGAACACTATAATGCAGTGGCCTTCCATCTGCCTTTCCGCATAGCAGTGTGACACCTGTACCACTTTTCCAGTTCCGCAAGTCATTTTCTGGTCCTGAGCCCTTTTGAGACACAAAGTCCTCCTCAGTCCCCAGGCCAGTATTGATGAAGCTGCTGCCCTCCATCAAGATGGATTCCAGTGGGATTTAATCCACTTGGGGACCATCACCCTTCCCTGTGGACCTCACAACCCAAGGTTGCTAGTTCTCAGGGTTGTCAGCTTAGTTAATTGTCACTTGATGATTGGTGTTGAGTCACTGGCAGTAGGGTCTACTCTATTACCATAGAAGGATAACCGGGCTAGAAAGCTAGTGCTGATTTTTGTTGAGTTTCCCTCTTTGACTTCTCTTTGTTCCTCTTCGGTTTTGGAAGAGACTGTGAATCCTCTAAAAAGCTTAGAAACTTGGGTTCCTTCTAGTCTTCCAGACCATCGAAGAGGCTCAAAGGTAAGCCTTAAAGGAACTTCCATCTCGGCTGAGAGACCACGCTTGCTTCGCCTCCAAAGAAACCTTTCTCTCACATTCATTGGAATAAATTCAACCTCTTGGGAGTTTTCAGTTCCCTATTGAAATAAATGGAGCAAACGATTCTGTATGAAATAAGCAAAGCAATTGGAGACAGTCTAAGCTGAAGCAGGTAGAGAAGAAGACCGGCATAAATTGAGTCTGAGGCTGGACTATTTCCCCCCCTAAATTAAAATTCACAGTGCCTAAAAGAAAAAACGATTGCACAAATTCTTATTTTATTAAGCTTTGCCCGAAGGGAAATGTACCGATCTAATAATGGCAATAATGGAGTCAGGGAGCTTTTCATTTCCAAGTCCCAGATCACACCTGCAAATGAAACAACTCCCTTGGAGCTATGACCAAAAAGTCAAGATAGTCCAAGAAGGATTGAAGATGAGCTAACCCAAATTGATGCCCTCCAGATGTGTTGGAATGCAGCCTTCGTCATTGTCCACCAGATGCTGTTTGAAAGGAATGGAAGCTGTGGTCTGTTTCTTCTGGAGGACATCATCAGAAGGACATCTGCTGTCATCCCCCCCCCTCCAAAATTGAGCTCACAGAACAAATTCCAGCTTGGACTTCAAAGCAAAGCATCTCCTGAAGCCAGCAAAACCACTGTGCCATGTCCGCCACAAAATATCTCTGGGTTTGCCAAGGTGGACAAATGTCATGTACCTCCTTCATTGCATTCAGAAATTACTTGCATGTGAGAATGAGTTGACCTGGATTTGCAGGGAAGAAAGCAACTACTGTGTAAGTTGACGAGCAGAGTTTTCATGGCCAAAAAAAAAACAGGTGGACTCTCCTTTCCTTCTGATTTGCCATCTACATATCAACCATTGCTTATTAACAGCAGCTAAGAGGACAAGTCAAACTATTATAAAAGTCTTCCTTTTTTTTTCTCCTTTCTTTCAGGAACCCATTGCCTAAAGTAGTTATGGCTAGGTGAGCAGGTCATTTAATTTCCTGTGAACTAGCAACTTAGTGGGATCATTTGCAAGACTGGTTTTGGGTCCTGTTCTCTCTGTATCTTTATGCTCCAGAACTAAGTGTGCTTTCCTCTTTTTGAGCAATGCTTTTATATACGTTTTTTTTTTTTTACGGATGGAGCTGACACTATTGGCCTGCAGCTATAAATGTTTCTTTCTTCTTTTTTTGCCAAGGGTTTGTTCATATCAGTGACTAATTCTATGCATGTCAGAAGGAAATTAACCAAAATAACCCCCACCGATACCCCCACCATCTGCATTTATTTTCTAAAAGTTGCTTACATGGAATTATTTTTTTAAGGGCAAAAGAAAATGTTCTCTTTTAACAATGCCTGCGGTGCCATTTCATGTGCTTCCCCCCTCCAAGGGTATTTGAGAAACAAAATGGTCACCCCTTTGAAGCTGTTGGGACAAAATGGCCACCCACATCGTGCAGGCAGGGGGAAATGGCCATCAGGCCCTCAAAGCTGAATGAGAGAGTGTGACCTGGTCAGGGCTGGATTTTCCTATAGGCTAATTAGGCTTCAGCCTAGGGCCTCAAGATCAAGAGGGGCCTATATTCAAATTGTTAGCAAAATTAAAATTACACTATTCTAAAAACAGTGAACACTGAGAATAAATGTCCAAATAAGTGTTCTCGACCTTTATTTATTTATTATCCGTGCCACATTTTTTATAAAGGTTAGTACCAATCAGGGCCGGATTTTCCTATAGGCTAACTAGGCTTCAGCCTAGGGCCTCAAGATCAAGAGGGGCCTATATATTGATATATATCACAGTGGAATAGCCTAGGGCCTCTTTTCATGTAAATCCGGCCCTGGACCCAGTCCCCAGCTTGAAAAGTTTGGGAACCCCTGCTTTAACTAATGGGACTGTGGTGGCTGAGTGGTTAAGATGCTGAATTTCATGACTGGAAGGTTGGCAAGTCAGCATTTCGAGACCCAAGTGCTGCATGATGGAATGAGCTCCCATCTCTGTCCCAGCTCCTGCCAACCTAGCAGTTTGAAAGCAAGAAATTGCAAGTAGATAACTAGGTACCACTTCGGTGAGAAAAGTAACAGTGTTTCATGTGCTACCATCATGCCTGCCACATGACCATGAGAACATCTGCAGATGCTGATGGCTATATACTGAGATGAGCACTACACCCTAGAGTCAGATACGACTGGCTTTTGAGCAAGAGAGACCTTTGTCTTTACCTTTACTCTTTCACTAGTGTCACTGAACTCAAAATCATACAGTCACATCTTAAATGAATTGCAGGCTGTATAATTGCTTTAACAAAGAGGGTTGCTTTACCTTGCATTGGCAATTAACTGTATAATTCTTCTGCTGGGCAAATACACTAATCCTAATACTTGTGGATTCCTTGGCATCTCAAAATATTTCTCAGATTGATTCCTCAAATGAGTCATACTCCGGTGTATTTTGGGGTAACCCTACTGAACTGAAGTCTGATGATGACTGGTTCATCACAGAGACACTCCAATTTTGTTTTGAGAATACGTCCAAAGGCTCAAAACAAAGCCTTTGGTAAGTTGAAAAAGCATCAACATCACACAAAAAATGGGGCAGGATCCTTGACAAATGCATACCATGAAGGTCAGGGAAATGGAAAGTTGCCTTCAAAATCTATGAAACTATCACTTGGTTGCCCAGTTTTGGTAAAGCCAAGTTTCTATCCCCAAAGATTCAGAAGGTGGGTGTGAACGGGTGCAAACCATCTCAAAAGTCAGAATTCTGAAGGGAAAGCAGGGTTAAATGGGTTTTCTGGTGGCAAGGACTTCAGTTCTCAAATTGCTATGGTGTGGAACTTTGCTTATCTTTCCTGTGGCATAAGTGGTGCAACTGAGCAATTCTACGCAAACGTCTTGAGGTGTGCAGTGTAATCCTGTGGCAGAATTCAGCCTCTGCTACTCACTGGTTTGCCTGAGCAAAATTTCTCACTCACCAGACCCTCTTTTTACGTGACAGGATGAACGGATCCCTTCCAGACAACGTGGAGGTTCAGAACAGCACCTTGTTCTTCAAGGGACCGGTCACATACAACCTAGCCGGGACGTATGTCTGTGAGACCACCAACACCATCGGCACCCGATCAGGCTTGGTGGAAGTAAATGTCACAGGTAAGAACCTTCCCCAGAAGCAGTAAGGTTACAAGCTTCAGTCAGAAGCCTTTAGCAACGCACAACATCTTTGCCATCTTGCTGTCACATTTCTGTCCATTCTTCTTTGGGGCAAAATCGATCTTGGATTCTCTGACAGTTTCAAAGGTCTCCCGTTAAGGACCTCCGTCCGTTTTGCTGGGTTTCCCACCTCCTCTCCTCTCGTTTGCCTTTTCCCTTCTGTCGTTTGCAGATGCTTTGATTCATCTTGCCCTTCCTGTGTTTTCTTTTCCACATCTGGTTTAGAGGATTGACAGCATTAAAGCCATCGAAGTAAAGAAAGGAAGAGATGCTCAAGGGTATCATACAAGGGCAGAGAAAACAAAACACAAGCCTTGTTGATCTAACAATGCTTCTTGGAAGCCTTCAGAATAGAAGTTGCCTGTCAGAAATACTGTATTTTATTTTCCATATGTTTGATTCACAGTTTTGGGGTGCTTGTTTTGTTTTGGTTGGTGTTATGTATTTATTTATTTTTACTTCTTAGCTTTGGTAAAATTGCCTCCTCAAATTTATACACATACCTGCTCTCTGCTTCGCTATTGTCCTAGGATTTGACCACTTTGCCTTGGGGTAGGGGACACTGGTATGTGTAGGCCAAAAAAGCAAGAGGTAACATCAGTTTTAGGAATAAGCCTGTGGCATCGATCGAATTAATTGTACCAAAAAGAAATAACTATGATAACTGGGAAAGAAAGGGAAACATCTGTTCTCTAAATAATTTTGCCTGGTTGGTAATATTTAGAAGGTCAGGAATGGTTGAATATCTCTCAAAGAATGTAAGTTATTAGGAAGAGCCAAGCTTTCCTTGCCTGCAAAGGTAGGCTTATCTCTGGCCCAAACCTATAAGCTTCATTTGTGTTTTTACAGCCAAACATGGAGGGAATCTGTTTGTGCATGCCTCTTAAGAATGTTTGGCTGAATTGCCATGACACCACAAAGCAGATGAGTTGTTATCCAGCTGCTATTGGCTTAATTGCCCCCACCCTTCAAGAAGGGCAACACGGGTGGAAGAGTGCAGAAATGTGGAGGTCTAAGGAAGAAATCCAAGCCTAAGGTAGAGCAGGCAGGCTAAGAGAAGTGAGAAGAAGGGATGTCCAGAGATATAATGGGAAGAGGACAAATTGCTAGTTGGAGAAAGGCAAGAGCACAGAGAAGGGAAGGACAATGTAGGAAGAGAATAGATAGG